>DWQK01002557.1:0-12943 GCA_018231225.1 Noctuana stator | reverse complement strand
CACGGGTTGGCCACTAACCCGTATCTCCACCAATCCGCATTGGAGCAGCGTGGTGGAGTATACTCCTAGGCCTTCCCCGGTTGTGGGGAGAGACCCGTGCCCAGCAGTGGGACATAAAAAGGGTTGAAGCCATTATTACCTAGCACTTCTGAGATATTTCAAAATTATTACCAGTGTTCTTACCAGTAGGCCCAGGATCGATCTCGGCGCACACCTATATCTTAGGTACAATTTATAAATTAATTACCTATAACTTCCTTGTAAACGGAAAACACCGTAACAGCACACGTAGGATGCACGTAAGTAGATAGGCTACCCCTGACAGTACTTCATAAAGTTTTCGAAAGGCATGTAAATTCCACCAATCCACACTTGGCCAGCGTGATGGACATAATATATGTACCTACCTACAGCCGAAATCGTTCTCGCGTAGGTATCAACCCACTTAAATTTTACTTACTTACTTAAATTTTCTGCCTGACTCGTATCAATCTTCAAGTATTCTCGGAAATTATTTACAGCAGGATCATTAGCACAGCAGGTTATGTCACATTTTCGAGCGATAGGTTTACAAAGTACCACACAGATTCCTATCAAAATGCACAAACACTTCGACTTATACATGTTGGTAGATATTTACACTCGGGATTGCTTTAGACTGCAGAAACAAAAAATTTGAAATTAATAAATAGACTTTACATTGCTAAGTTCGGAAATAAATGAAGTTCTTGATTTAACACACACTTCATGTTGACATCACTACGTAGTACCTACCTGGTAAATTAATGAATATCATTATTTAATTAAGAATAACTTAACTCAATACATACCTACAACTAATCCATTCCAGTTTTACACAGGTTTAACTTATTACTTATAGCTAAAGTTTATGGAAATAATAATTATTATTCTTTATTTGCTGGATTTACGTACTATACCTACATAGGTAGGTCGGTACCTATAACATAACAATAGTAAAGTTATAAATTTATTTTATTTTCGAGTAAGTAGGTACCTAAGTCCTGCTTGAAAATGCGTGCAAAATGTGATACTAGATGACTGTAACAAAATAAATAACAATGTATAGTATTTATGTTTAAACTACGAACAATACATACGTTAGTAACGTATTTAAGCTACTTCAAAAAGGAGGAGGATGCCTACTATGATTATATATATGATATTATACTAGGATTGATAGAAAATATATAGGTAGGATTGTAGGATTGACGTAACAATTTAAAGCAATCGGTGAAATGCAACTTGGCGAAGGAACCGCGCGAATTTTCGCCCGACTCCGTCACGAAGTCCCGATAAGATAGAGAGATAAGCAGCAATAGATGATAAGCAAATGAGAATTGAAGTATACGTAATTATCCATCAGTTGTCAATAGGGCTAATTTCTTTATAAAAAAAATGAATGATTAAAAATGTATAGGGTTAACGAACCTGGGTTTTAACGAGGCTGGGTGACTTCTTATTCAGCTTTGAATTATTATTCAACTTCGCGTAACTTGGTTTACTAGCTACTAACACGTTATTACTGTTCAAGTGCACCCAATGGTTTAACGTGAACGTTAGTGAACTGGAAATGATGCAGACTCGATATCTATCATCAACATCAACACTTAGAAATTTACCCTATTCTCACTATTGTTTTTATCATAATCGGTTACAAGAAAACTTGTTTCACGTTTTTTATGTTCCGCCGCCTGAGCTAGGTCACTCACTACAGGGGAAGACATGCATTTCTAGAACATATTCTTACACGCTGCAATTTAGTGAAGATTCTGATTAGAATTAGAATCAAAGTTAGTAGTTTAATAACACAATTTTAATGTAGCCTTGAACTTAATGATAGTTTTATTATTTTTTCCTTTCCATGCTTAGGTATACATATATATTTTCACTATTCAGACTTAAAAAAAAAAGCTTTAATACACACCAGCGTTGTTGGAGTGGCATATTAATATGGACAAAAATTAAAGGAAATAAACAGTAGGTTGTAGAACTTTATTGCTTCACTAGTAAATATTACAGTAGTAGGTTTAATTGGCTTCTTGACTCATAAATTATTCATTAAATGAGTTTTTCCTTCAGTATTAAGCTTAGGAAAACAAAATAATTCGATTTTAATAGATAAAACCACAAGGTCAATTTAAAATCCCAATTTTAAAAATGTGTATTTTATTTTTAATATGTAACGTCAAAAACACTGTCGGCCATGATGTGACGTCGTAGTAAACAAAACCAGTGTTGCCGTTCTATACGGCATTTGCCGTATTGTACGGCAATCAGACTCACTAGATGAATTGTACGGTCTACGGCAGTGTGGTCATTTCCGTACGCATAAATACGACAATCGGAAATCATACATAATACATGCAGCATACATAACACAAGCATTTTAGCATTTTGTTCATTGACTTAGATAACGGATGCTGCTGAATTATACAGATAATCAATAGACTAACATAGCTGACAGCGTTTTCGAACCGTTTGTGAAAAATATCATTTTAAATAACAGTTTTAGGGTTTTATAGGTGTTAAAAATTTTTAGGTATATTTTTTGCTTAATATAACAAATATAAACAATTTAAGACCTACTTGAAAGCCAAGTAGCCAATTCTACGAATCACATTTACGTTGAACTGTAGATCTAGAAGATTCATTTAATCCCGTGGAACATTCTAACGACATGTAATCTGATGAATCCATTGGCCACTCTTCGTCCTCGCTCCTTGGCTTATCCTTTTCTTTGTACCCTACGACGTCATCTAAAGCTGAGTATACGGAATTTTTTTCGATTTTAGACAGAATTTTTTTGTCGTGGAATGAGTGACTATGTAAGCAGGACCTGTAAAAAAATATAAATTAAGTATTCGTTAGGATTCGTAATAGTGTTAATTAAAAATCAATTGTCACTTAATTTTTAGTGAAGGAAAATATACTGAGGATGACTGAGAGTTCTCTTCGTAACTTATTCGTTATTCATCACACTGAGTGCGGATAAATCACAGCCCCAATCTAGGATTCCTTGTGTTGTGAGTGCCATGGACACATAGAAAGACTAACACACGGGCCGAAAACATAAAAATCTAAATTCATCATTAAAATTTCTGCGTCGCCGGCAATCGAACACAGGACCCTTTGAATGGCGGACCGACCTGATAACCACTACACCACATGGGTCCGAGTGGTCGGAGTAATAATAAAGATAACCTTTTTAAAACAACATTTCCCTTAGTGACGAGGGAGGCCGGGCACTTGTTGCTGCGGTATTCTATGCAGCGCCAGCGACGTAGGCCCTGGCTGGTGGCCGACTGTAGGTTGTACATGTACCGGTTCAGTATCACTTGCAGCGACCCGCGGATGGACACCGTGAACTGGAGGTTATTTGATGAAACTGGAAAAAGATGACGTGATAATCAAACGCACATAGGCACATACTGCACGCTTAAAAAACACTTGCAGCTCAACAGGAAATCTGTAACACTGACCTTTTCCCTGAATATCCAGTTGATTCAGATTCGACAGTGTGCCATCGTCAGATTTTACTAAAATCATAAATATCAAAAATTAAAAATTACAAACTGAAGTTAATAATGCAAAGTTGTAAATGGTACATTTAATTTTTTAAAATTGTTACAGCACTGCCTAGTTTTAATTAGACTTCTAGACAAACAAAATATGATATATTTGAGTTAGAAATTATTCCAAATTATAATGTATAATAAATAGCGGATAGCTAAATGAAGATTGGTTAAGAATATTAAATTAGGTTTTGAATCTCCTTAATGGAACTGAAATAAGCATGCATGCACCAAATTATTTTGATTTTTAAATATCAGTTACAATTGAATGTTTAGCGCAACTGATTAACAAATACAATGAATAAACCTTTATGATCAATAATCATTTCATTGCTCTGGTCATTAGATATTTGTAAACTGTCAACATGTCTAGAATCGTCATCAGATTCAATGATATTTGGCATGTCCATCGTACTGTCACTGTAAGATTGGTACTCATCCTTTGCACTTCTTAAAGTTTCTTGCTTCATAGCAGACCTAGGCAAAAACGAATAAAATAAATTTTATATTTATGAGCACTTAATTGAGACCAACATACAATATCTGGAAAAAAAATGGGAATGGCTTATAAGAGATAATTGGTAAA
This sequence comes from Noctuana stator, assembly GCA_018231225.1. Classification (NCBI taxonomy): domain Eukaryota; kingdom Metazoa; phylum Arthropoda; class Insecta; order Lepidoptera; family Hesperiidae; genus Noctuana; species Noctuana stator. Next base: position 8,764 of record DWQK01002557.1, on the reverse strand, counting down.
CTAACACTTCACACTCAAAATAACGCTTCACAATTACAGCCCAACACTAGGATTTCCTGTGTCGTGGAAGCCATGGGTACACACAGAGACAAATACACAAACACCCAGACCGGTAACAGAAATATAAATTCATCATTTAAATTTGTGCCCCACTGGGAATCAAACCCTGGACCCTGGACTGGCGTGGTAACCACTACACCATACGGGTCGTCAAACTGTAATTATTTTGCCTTATTCGCCTCACTATTAGCCAAAACCAGTTTAAAATCAAACTAGTGTTGGTTATTGATCCCATACCCAAATGTATTTCAGTTGGAGGTTCATCTTTACCCATTTTTCTGGTTAATGCTTATTTTAGAATTATCAATATTCTGTATTTATATTGACCACTGTTTTTGGTTTTGTAATTTTATACTAGTTTTTTTCTTATATATATTTTTTTCTGTATAGGTATATTAATAAATTAAAAATATATTTAGGTTTGTGGTATTGAAACCTAAAAACTTTAAATTTTCTAACAAAAAAAAGCAGTTTATTATTGTTAACAAATTGCTTTGCTAATTAGTAATCAGTGAGATTCCTTTTTAGATTTTACACATTATGCTTACTTACATGATTTTACTTAAATGTGGTTCGGCTCTGACAGATACTTTCGTTGCAGCTATAGGTAATTCATACTGTAATAAAATTTTAAACAAAATTATTTTTTACAAATTAACAATTATATTACAAATGAAATAAGTTGTAGCTTAACAGATTTTAAAACTATTTATACAAAGGCACTTGAGAAATATAAAAATTTATAATGTGTATTTAAAAAGATTACTAATCATAGGACCCATTAGACAATAAAAGGAAACAAAGATAATTTATTTGTAAAACTAACGCTCGTCTGTACTGATTGTATATCCAGCGGTATTCCTCTGTGTGGCCTTGACTGTACTGGAGTCAAAGTAGCTCTGTCAGACAATTGTGGTACTTTTGTATTGTTGTAGTGATTGCTGTTCTGAAATAAAACAATTGTTTAATCACATGCCACCACACACAATTATAGAAAAATCTGAAATCAGTCACTTTATTTTTTTATTCACACGTAAAGATTAAAAATAATACGTAAAGCTTCAAAAAGTTCTTTAGTTCAACTAGTATCTTAAAATATAAATTCTACTTACTACTGTTTCTAATCCCTTTATATGAAGTGCTTTAGCAGCTTCAAGGAACAATTTTAGATGTCTCGCTGGAACTGACACTTCACCAGTATATATATATTCTAACAACAATCCAAGCATGTCATGTGACACATTCTGAAGATATAAAAAATAATAAGTAAATTTCCTGTTTTATATTATTTTACTATTAAACATATTTATGTTTATCACAGGAAGAGTCTACACTTAGTTCATCGGATGCACAGCTCAACATTCTTACATTCATCCAGTGTATATGTGTACCTTATGATGAATAAAATTTTTAGAATTTGTATTTGAATTGTAGTAACTATTATGCAGCTCACCTAAAAAAAGATATCAAGCAGAGTGAGCAAAGATAGTTGGCGAGAATAGGTTTTTAATTAAAGCCTTTGACTGCCAAATGGCCAGCAAACAATATAAAATCTATTGTTAAAGAGTGATTGCCGGCGCTCAATGTGTTAAAAATGAAAATTTGCAAATCTAGATACAGATTATATATTTTGATAATTTAAACACTTTAAAAAAGTTTATTGTCAGACAAATAGTCATACATTATTTGTTTGTTTAACAGACAACTAGCAAAAGCCTAATTTAAAAGTATTTGCAAGAAATTTTTAGTGTAGAGATAAGGGGAAACTCAAAGTGTTTTTAGTGTAGTTATAACATGCCATTTTAATTTAAATTTCTTACATAGCTCCACAGCCTTGCATACTTACATTCAGAAATACCACTGGATGTTGTGCAGGTATAGAGTTTATCAGGTCTTTCAAATAAGGGCTAGCTAAAGCTATTAACACTTGGTGCACTTTTACCAAGTGACCATCTGCAGCCAAAGTCATGTCAACAAATTCTCCATTCTAAATGAAATCAAATAAAAACATTTAACAAGATAGCGTAATGTAAATAGTATTATGCAAAGGATACTGAATATGGATAAATAAAAGTTTGGGAGTAAACCTGTTGGAGGGAACTGAATCCACTACAGATGCTTGATTTATAGGAATCCCAACTTAAGGAATAGTGGTTGACGCCAACCATTTTACTGGTAGTCACATACAATGTTAGTTATCCTTAAGCAATCTCGTTAAAATAAATATGTACTATTTTAGTAAAGCATCAAACATTAATTTTCAAATAAAATAAATATGTATGTACGCAAACATCAAACTCTTTTATTGACACTATTGACAGAACAAAAATGTCATAAATGTAATGTAATGTCATGTCAAGATCTATGTATTGTGTCTTGTCAAAGAAACGTTCCATTAAGCGCTCAAGCGCTCGCAGCTGGTGTTTGCTCACATGCGGGCGCTTAAACGTCGAGAAAGCGCTCGTCCGAACGTGGGGTTACGTCGAACGAACACTGGGTATATCGCAGATTTCACTATGTAGCTTTGATTTAATAAATTAAAATATAGTTTTAAAAAAAATTCAGTATCATTTTATTATTCTTCAACTATGTATAATATAAAGACTAATTATAATTAAATTAAATATTTTTTACATGTCATAAATTAAAGAGTATAATTTAAAGAATTTTTGAATTTGGCATTATACAATACAAAATGCAGAAATTATACCTATCTATTCTATTACCTCAATTCGTTTTATAAACATTATTAAGATAAAATTAACTTTAAAAAATATAAAAAGTAATAAATAACATAATTAATAAAACAATATCATATTAAATTTTTATCATATTTTTATTTACTTTGATGATGCATCCTACAACAGAGTGAAACATGGCATTGCAATCACAACTAGAGTAGGTATAACTGGTACATGCTTGGTTTGACTTTCCTCTTCATGAACTCTTTTGGAATAGAACACCTGAATGTAACTGTATGCAACTAGTTTTACATCTCTGGCCCATGTTGTCTGCAAGTTACTATATAATTATTATCAGATACCGATATCAGAGATCTTTAGAAATTTACCAGGGATATGCCTGGTCCCCAATGCTTGTCTGGCAAGTAGCACAGTTATTACTTCTCGTCTATCTTTTCTTTTTTTTCATTAGTTAGCTTTTGTATTGCAGTATTTAGGCAAGTGAATACTTTTTTTTCTTTTAATTTTTTCATTATTTTATCATCATGAAATGAATGGGAGTGAACAAACTTCCTGTAAGGTACAAAGGTACAAAGAATTTATAATTATTAATTATAAATAGTGTATAAAATAAAAACATAATTATGTATTATATTTACACCTAACATACCTTAAGGTCATAACTTCACAATCTGTGTCAATAAATGCAGGGCAATGACATTTTCTGTAATCTATGCATCTCCAGCGACGTTTCCGCCCACCATGAGACTGATGATGGCAGTAATACATGTAACGATTTAATATCAATTGCAGTGAGCCTCTATTAGATATAGTAAACTGTGGAGTAAAATCTGTAATGAAATAAATCCAATTATGTAAGCTGTTGTGTGGAAAATTTTTCTATTTCTTTTTTGTATCAAAAAAGCTTTGCTTTTTGTCCATAAATCATTAGGTTTAAGTAATAATTTGTCTAATAATGAAGTAAATAATTTTAAGAATGTTAAGTAATATAAGTTTAAAATATAATATGTTAATATGAATTTTAACTGTGCTGCACCACTCCAAAACATGTAATAATTGTTATTATTTTTATTTAAATTACCTTCGGGTTTTAATGATCCATTATTAGATGATGTGACATTGCTTAAATCTGTGGTAATAATAGGCATTGGTGCAGTAGCATCAATCTCCATACAATTATTTTCCTGATTTACGTGTTTACAGTTGCCTGTACAAGTTTCATTTGTTTTTAATATTGATTCAGTATTGTTACATACATTTTGTAATTCTAATTGGTATTCATAACCATCTGCTGTCATGTACAATCCACTTTCACTGTAATTCAGAATAATTGTGTGACAGCCATATATAAAATTATAAGACAATAAATTAAAGTAAAACATTCAAACCTATTATTAGTGTTTGCTTTAATTTCTGGATTTCCCATTGTTGTATTATATGTAAGTTCCATAGGGCTGACTTCATTTAGTACACAATATTGCTCTGTTCCAACATTATTAATATTAGAATTATCTATACCTATTTGTACTGCTGTTGTATTTATTTGTACATTTGTATTTGGCTCTGTTGTTATTTCATGTGCAGGCATTAAAACATTTGGAATTTCACTATTTGCTTGTCTTGTTGTATTTACATTATTTCTTCTGTTTTCACCTATATTCATCTGTGATACAGAATAAACAAATATGATTTATGTTGCTTTGAGTGCATTCACTTTTTTAATAACTTATTTAAAATTTGATGGTATAATTTTTTTTAAACTTCTAATTAATAAAGTAAAATTACCTACATACACTTAAATTACCTTTGGCACATTTATATCACCAAGTCCTCTTAAACATAATTCCTTCGCTGCCTTCAAGAACAATGCCATCTTATCCACATCAACAAAAACCTCTCCTGTGTAGACATATGTAATAATATAATTTAATATATCATGGCTTACATTCTGAAACAAAAAAAGAGGGAAACTTAACTTAATATAACCAGTAGTTACTCAGACAAAAGCGGTCTGGCAACAGAAAGTGGTAAAATAAAGTTATATACAACTTTTTATTATTAATAACAAAAATTAACATTCATTCATTTCTATTCACTTTTGTTATTTGATTAATAACAAAAATGAACATATTTATTTATCACCTTTAGGGTCCAATTATAGATATGAACAGTAAAGTAGTAAGTAATGATTTCTTCCAGACAACCTTTGGATAGAAGACATGATAGAAAGAAAGAATATAAAGGTAGGCATTCCGTTATAAGTGCCTATAACAGTACAAGGCCACATCAGCAATAAGCCACATAGAAAGCAATTTTGAATTTCAAGTTTACAGAAAGTTTCTAATACTTACACTTAAAAAAATCACTGGATGTTGATTTGGAGTGGAGCACAGCATTGCTTTAATGAAAGGACTGGCTAAGGCAAACACATTTTTATGCACATTTACAAGGTGCCCATCGGCTGCTAGTGTCATGTCCACAAATTCATCATTCTGAAATAGTATGTCAAATGTTGTATAATTATTATGTTAGAATGTAAATGTAAAAATACTATGTTTAGTCAATATTATGATACCACGCTAAAAACTAGCAGGAAATGTAAATAATGCACTTAATAGGTATGTAAATATGTTACGGAAAGAATTTCAAAAAAAATATAAAAAGTACGCGTCTCCTGGACAAGTTTTGGCTGTAGGGAGTGTAGGGACTGGAGATACTAGAACTCTTGTCCTTAAATCTCGAATTGTTTTAAAAAAATTAGTTACGATTACATCATTCCAAAAGTTTTGGGAGTAAGAGTAATGAAAGAAATGGTATTCACTTTTAAGTGGTAATTATTTAAATAATAAATATTTACCTGTTGTAAATTAACAAAACCATCACAAACATGACTTCTGTGAGAGTCCCAAGTCAGGCCATATTGTGCTACAGACATTTTTACATTTTTTTACAATCTAACAAGTACATAAATGAACTAATATATAATAAATAAACTAATAAAAAACAACAAAATCAATAAACAAACAACACAGTCCAATCCAAACTAAACATCCAAACCACAGACTATATAGAATCAATACTTCACTTCACTAACTTCCACAGACTACATAGAATGTACTGCTAACTTCACTTTACTCACACATGATACATGTGTAACAAAACGACGTGACTGACAGCAGAATGTTAACCTATGCACAGAATACATAAAATATAGCATAGATTTACTATTCACTCATACAATATCTAAGAAATATCGTGTATGCTCTGTCTACGTGTTTATGATCATGTCACTTCACTTACTGACTGCTGGCGCTGGCATCAGGGTGTCAACCTGTCACTATTGTCTGTCAGTGTGTATAGCACAGAGTACATTGTATTGTATATTATTATTTTGTATTGGTGTATAGTAGGATAAGTAGGTACCGAAAGTGTATCATCATATACAAAAGTACTCTGTGGTATCATCTGACATCTCATCTACATACATTAAATTTATTTATAATAATTAATTATTATATTATAGTATAGTTTGTGACGGTGTCTGCATCATATATATATTTGTTTAGTTTATTAAAATAAGATTTTAGCTTTATGGTATATAAATCTGATATTATGTTTTATTGGTTTTTCCTGCAGTGTTAACTGGTAACTTGTTAGTTACATTGTTTCTAATAGAAAATTATAGATTAAGGTAAATAAAATAATGTTAATGATATACAATCAAATAAGATCATTCAGAGCCTTTTCCGCAATATATCACAACCGTCAGACTCTTAAAGAATCTAAGGGGTAAGTTAAATATCTTTAATCCTTAATTCCAATGACTTTTAAACATGATGGTATTTCTTTAGTTTTCTATATTTTACAGATATTGTGAAAAAAAGCAACAATGTTACGACATAGTGGTAATAGGTGGTGGAATAGTAGGCTCAGCCTCAGCAAGGGAATTAATTTTACGTCATCCAGGATTAAAAATTGCTTTGGTGGAAAAAGAGAATCGGTTTGCATATCATCAGAGTGGAAACAACAGTGGTGTTATCCATGCAGGCATATACTATAAGCCTGGCTCGCTTAAAGCCAAATTGTGTGTGGAGGGACTTAACTTGTCTTACAAGTACTTAGATGAAAAAGGGATAAAGTATTCCAAGTGTGGAAAGCTTATTGTTGCCACTAACAGGTCTGAAGTCCCAAGATTACTCGATTTATATGATCGTGGAATAAAAAATGGAGTGAAGGACATAAAGCTCTTGGACACCAAAGAAATCAGAGAGGTGGAACCAAACTGTAAAGGCTTGCAAGCCTTGTGGTCACCTCACACAGGAATAGTGAACTGGGGAGAAGTGACTCAATCATATGTGAAGGACTTTGAAAAGTGTGGTGGAAACACCTACCTGGATTTCGAAGTGTCAAAGTTTGTTGATGTTGATAATGCAGAATATCCTGTTATGATAACAGATTCCAAAAATCTCAGCATTCAAGCAAAGTATGTGCTTACATGTTGTGGTCTACAGTCTGATACTGTAGCAGTTTTAACTGGTTGTCCAGAGGAACCAAGGATTATTCCATTTAGAGGAGAATATCTATACCTTGTTCCAAATAAAAGCCAGATTGCTAAAGCAAACATTTACCCTGTACCAGATCCAAGATTCCCTTTCCTTGGTGTTCATGTAACACCAAGAATTGATGGGCGTATAATTGTAGGACCTAATGCAATATTAGCATTTTGTAAGGAAGGTTACAAGTAAGTGGATCAACTTCTGCTTTTATTGCTTTCTTCTATTCTAAAAGGTAAGGTAAAAGTAGTTTTATTTTGTTTTTCATAGATGGGGTGATGTCAACATTAAGGAATTAATGGAAATCATAAGATTTTCTGGATTCCGTAAAATGGCATTCAAGTATGCAGGTTTTGGTCTGAAGGAAATGGTTAGGTCTGTCTTAATTCCACTACAAGTGATGCAAGTCCAGAAATACATACAGGATATTACAAGTAGTGATGTGGAAAGAGGCCCAGCAGGGGTCAGGGCTCAAGCTATGGCAAAAGATGGTTTGTAAAATTTCACTTTATAGGTACATGTTTAAATTTATAAAAATTTATTAATATATAAATTAAATATAATAATTTATTGTGCATTAAATTTGATTTGCAATTCCTTATTAGTTAAATTAAAAAAATCGAAACTTTAGTTTCTAAGAGTTTTATAAGAATCTACATAAGTTTTGTTAAAATTTGTATAATTTTTTTATGATTGTTTGCAGGTACACTCATAGAAGATTTTGTATTTGATTCTAAGCCTGGCTCTGGTGCAATTGGAAGCAGAGTATTGCATTGTCGCAATGCACCATCTCCTGGTGCTACATCCTCCCTAGCCATAGCAAAAATGATAGCAGACAAGATGAAGAGTGAATTCAAACTTTAGTTATTTTAAAAACGTATAAAAAAATGCACACAATATGCAATCAGTGTACAAATTATATATTTTGTTAAGTTGTTAACTTATACTTATCTTAAACTATTTTTCAAACTGCTCACAGTTATCAGAATAAATCTAAACTTATTGATATATATATTTTATTTTTGTATGAATTTTTGTGTATATAGAAAGATTTTATTTATATACAATAAGATGTGAATTAGGTCTAATTTTCTTACTATTTAATTATTTTTTATTCACTTGTTATAATTTTGGATGTTTATTGATGATCATACATTTTGTATAAAGTGATGAATCAATGTTGATGACATAATATTAATGTACATTATATATTATAATAAAATAGGTAAGAATAAATACAAGGCCATCCAATAGGTAAAAGAACTAGAGGAAAAATTAAAACAATTTAAATTTTTACCTGTTATTCAATAGACAACACATGTCATGACTTTAATTAGACCAATACCTGCAAAAGTATAATCAAAGTATTTCCGAGTTAATTTTTTATATAACAGTTCTTACTCATTTAATGAGAAAATGTTTCTGGATCTTTATAGATAGGTTCAAGTA
>DWQK01002556.1:0-12945 GCA_018231225.1 Noctuana stator | reverse complement strand
ACATGTACTGAAAGCGAAGCATTTTATTAAGCGGTTTTGAACTAAATTTATGGGACTTATTAAAGGGGGGTCAAGGTTGGCTGCCCCCGCGCCCTACCATTGTTCCCTGTTTCAAACAATCGTGTCAACTTCCTGTCTGACGCACCAACAAAAAACATTAAACATCAATTAATTAACCAGACAGGCAAAGCACAGGCAAAATCGATAAAAACACACACCATTTAAATGTCCTTGAAAGAGCCGCCAAGTGCTATCGTAAATGATATGAGGGTTAGGGATAATTAAAAAACAAATACCTACTGCTTAATCTTAGTCGGAACGTAAATAGATTAATTAACAAGGTTTGATAAACCCACGAATATTACAAGGATAAAAAAGATACCTACAAAATCTAAAAACGTAACTTTGTTTATTTCTATTGAAAATGTCAGGATTACAAATAAAATAAGTAACTTGATAAGAGTTTTTATGCTTTTCAATGCACAACTTTTTGCCTATTCCAGGCTTCTTCCCGTACTAAAAGAGTGAAAGACGATGGACTTTTTCAAAAATTGGTAATAATACTCGTACTTATAATTTTTTGTTATAATATAAAATTCTACTACTTATTTTTCATACAAACGATTCATTGCTTGGCTTCATTTCTCAAGGTCTCAAGATCCTCTCTTCTTCTCTGCGTTGGTCCACGATTTTGGATCAAAAATTTGTTATTTCAGCACAACTTGTATTAATCTACTTAAACTATGTATGGTAACTTGCAACTAAACGTCAGTTAAAGCAGAAATTGTCCGGTTCGAGAGGCAAATGTGTAATTACTTGAAAACTTGGAGATCTATCTGCTGAGCCCTCCGGGTGACAACATACCGACTAGATCATTGAATGTTGTTTGGCTGCTCGTAAACGTTATGGGCGCTAAACGTGTGTCTAGGTACTATACACATGGGCGTACCCAGATACTGACCCGGAGATGCACACCAAGGTGGCGGGAGCAAAATACTCTATGACCACAAAATGTGGGGGAATATAACAGAATCGGGGGCATCTGCCATTCTCTACACATGTTATGAGGATTTCACTCTACTATTTTAAAAACATTTTCAGTTTGTCTTAAAGTCATAAAGATAAAATGCGTAAAAATCCTTATGTAAACTTTAGTTAACATTGATATGAAAAATGTACATCTTTCATCTAAGAAGAACATAAGAATAAAAGCTTAGAATCTGGGTCTAGGTAGTCTCGACAAACAATTCGATCATTGCGAAAAATACGGAAGTAGATCGCACTAAAATACACAATTACACTTTCATAATACCTAGACAGGTTTATGCAAAAGCTGACTGAACTATTCCCACCGAACATACACCCAAATTAATCAAGTAAAAAAAAATTATTTCATTGAAGTCCCCAAAAACAGTAATAAATAACCTTAGAAACAAATTAAATATTCATATTTATTTACAATTCTTATACTTACATACTTCAACCTGTACGTGCTACTGATGTTAATAAAACCATTAAAAACAAACTGCAGGCTTTTAGCATAAAGTTTATTTGTTTGGCTTTTGACGAGCACAAAGTATTGCGTGGTGGCATCATGGCAACAATTGTTGACCTTTTTTGTATATCAATACAAATATCATTTTCATGGCTACAAAATGCAATACAAATTTTGGATCACTTGGGATCTGGCAATAATACCCACTTTTATAATGTCAACAGCTGGTATCAGTGGCTGATAGATATTTGCCAGTAGGACAATTCAAGTATTTCCATCCCTACCGACACCTCTCATCTACCTCGAGATATATTATATTTTTAACTTATACCCTGCATTATGCATGTCTTAGTACATTTTCAACATAGTAGGTGCTTATGGGATATCGGGAGCTCCGAAAAGCCGAAAAACCGTGGTTTACATCCCGTAAGCACTATGTTGAATGCGTCTTACAACTGCGAGTATCTAAAACAGTAGCTTTACATTTTTTATTAAATTGAAGGGGTAAATATTTAATGTTAGCGCATGATTATAAATGGTCTTGTTGTCTGTCGGTTTCCATAACAATAGCGGAAGCACCTTCCTAAATGGCGTGGCGTGGCCGATAAATGTTCTTATTACATTTGTATGTACGCGATAATTTGTTAAAACCTTGGATTTGATATTGTTTGCCATTGTTGTTAATGGCCAATGCGTATAATTGTTAAATAGAGCAATATAATATTAAATGAGACAGGAAATATACCTATTATAAATATTATTATATTACCTTTTGTTATTAGAATGACTCATAACTTCTGCAGGGGTTATATTTATATTAATTATGCCAACTAAACCTCGACGACAAATAACTTTTTCATCTAACAATCACATTAACTTTTACCATTCGAATACAACTTTACGGTGCTAAATTATTTCTTAACAAGTAACAAATAAAACCAATTGCTACGGTATAGGCGTTACACAATTAACAATAAACAGATTGAGTATCAAAGTTCGCTATTAAAAGCGCAACATCTTAATACCATATTCAATTTTTCATACGAGATCCCTGTAATTAAGGAGCGTATAAGAGCACCTCCCTTAAATTTTCAATTCTCCGCTATATAATTAGTAGGTGAAAAAAAATGGACTGCGATCAGTAAGCTTGATTCGGTGTGAAATTAGAGCGATGGTCAACGAAATAATCGTTTGAAAAACATCTGTCATGATATTAATTAAAGGGTTAAACATAATGTGGCAACTGTAGCATAAAATTGATTGTCAAAACTAAAAAAAACCAAAGGTATTGCTGCTGCGATAAAAGACAAGGAAAATGAATAGTAAGTAATTGTAGGAAACTTCTAAGATATTATGTACCTCATAAGCTTAAGTTATCCAAGTTACAAGTTTAGTGTCAATATTTGTTATAAAACCCTCTATTGATTTATGAATACATACAACAGATCAAGCAAACGTTTTTTGCAAAAACCCCCTATTTGCAATGCCACAAAAGATATCAAAATATCAATGTGAGGAACATATACTACACTACATTACACGAAGTGCCAATAACCGATAGTAAGCCACTCCCGCGCACGACGGAAAACAATTAAATGACTAACATTACCACCAAACCTTTGGTACATAGAAAAAAGGCAAAGAAGATTTTTATTACTCAAACCTGATGCGATAAATTGCGATAACAGTACGAACTACACATGGAAAAGACGATCCCTGTAATTATTATATAGATACATACAAAAACCTTTACCAAGGCTTTTTCAACAACGATAAGATTAATAAGAATCGAAATTTTATGTTCTAAGATTGTAAATATGTTTAATATTTAATAAAATGGAATAAAAACATGACGATCATATAAATTAGCGTATCACAATTTCTTTCATTAAACATTTAATATTGTTTTTTACATTATTCTAAATGTTTACATCTTTTGCTCAGTTTTAGCATTGACATTGTCTTATTCTCGGCATACGGATCTAGTTTCTTTCCTGATTCAATGAGTATTGTGTAGGCCGGTCCGCCTTGGACCTGGGGCTGTGGTCGCACCAGTCCAGTGGATCCCCAATGACATTCCGGTATTCTTTATCCGGAGTCCTTGTGAACGTCCTTCATTACGCTAACTTGAAGGACAGTTAAAAGGAAAAACATGATACGATGGAAAATGTTTTCATCGTATACAATTTATAACAGTTCTGGGACACTGAAGAATAATAGACTGAATCAGAGTTAAATTTTAAATACCATAAAGTAAGACAAGCGAAAGTTTGCCTCAATATAAAAGAAGCCTTTTCCAAAGGTTTCAGGACATTTGTATTGTGTTAGTGATAATTATTCAAGCCTAGCGGAGGCTCCAACTGGTCACGACCTAAATCCTCGAGGAAACGAGTAAATAGCCGTTTGACACGACGTATTTTATATTTAACGCCTTAATGCCGTCAGGAGATTTGAAGGGCGTGTAAAGACAGACATTAGGGAACTGTACGCTGATAAAACTCACTACAAAAACAACGAGCGTAGGAAAAAGAGATTCTCCACACACGCTACAAACCGTATCGCCGTGTTTGTCCAAACTTCAAGAATCTAAGAGTTTAAAATACAAATTTAGTTTGTCAATTGAGCTAACTTTTATATGGTTGACATTAAAGTTGAGAGTTGTTTGTATTTAGTTGGAAATATAAAATGTATTGATCCATATCACGGCAGATCGATCTCCGACAATGGTCGTTCCCATATCGAACGAGTGGATTACGAGCGAACCATTACGCTTTACGAGGTTTTGATTGGACCGCGACTAACGATATGGGAGCACGAAACTTAACGTGTACGCGATCGATTTACGATAGTTGTAAAACTCCGTCTTGTCTTCTATTGACCATAACTTAAAACCAATATGGGGGTAGTAAATCACACCTTTACAAACATGTCGACGGTATTTAAACCCCGACTAATGGAACGTCCATTTGGGATATAATTATTTTATCGTCTGTGTGTTTTGTCGTCTTATCGATTGTTATGTTGGTTATCGCGCGAGCTGTTGATATTTTTAAGAGAATGGTCGCTAATGCAACCTTTGCTCACTTCCTTTTAACAGCGATAAGATGAAATGTTTAAACGTCTTTAAGTAAAGCTTGTCTTCTGAAGTAGCTGTTAAGTTTAAAATAAAGTAATTGCGATAAGAAATACAGTGCCACTAACATTGAAGTTATATTGTGTACAGTTTTATGTGTTGCTCATTAAATAAAATATATCGCAAAACATTAAAAACGACTATTATTTATAATACTTTATATGTAAAAGCAATTTTAATTTAAAGATCCCTCGTAATACTCTCTCCACAAAATTCATAGTTGAACAAATCCTTTGTACAAATTCTCGATATATTCCAGAAATTGTTTAATGTAAGACCATACAACGCAAGAGACAGAACTGAGGCGCTCTGCTTTATGCACAAAGAGTTCTTTGTATGGCCGGCTTCTTCAAATCTTACTAAGCTCTACAAAGCGAGGCTTTAGCAAAGGGTTTCTACCTCCCGCTTAACAATAGAACTAGCGAAAGACTAAAGGAGTACTTTTTAGTCTTTCGCTAGTTAAATAAAACCCTGTATACCGCAAAATCGCTTTTTACTGTCGGTTGTCTGTGCATACATCGACACATTATTATTATTTCTTGTTCTTTAATATTTATATCCGCTGTATCATAATATTATATACTACATAGAGTATAATCTAACTAGATTTGCTGCTAATGTATTTCCCTTTTTTTCGAATACAATCGAAACAATATTAAAGAAAGCAGTTGTTTATGTTTACAAATTGGCCCTCATTAGAACGCTCGTTAACGTTATGTTGTCAAATTAATAGTTCATGACTAATGTGGTAACTCCCATGTTTCAAGTAATGTTGTGGAAATTGAACTAATTGCGTGTAAATACTATAAATCAATTATGGTTCCTACTTCCCATTAAATTTTCCTTGTTTTGTTTTAAAATCGTAACAAATAACCGACAATAAATTAAATTGAGTTAGACACATATGATCTTAAACAAATAGCATGACATAATTATTTACAGTTTTATAACAATAACAATAACTACGAGTAGGTTACAGATTTCACCAAGTGTTCAGATCAGAGCATTGCAACGAGAGCGGGCGTTACGAATTTTCCATCAACTGCTTTAGCCTGGAGCCGATGCCTAAAATAATACCGCGGCGCCATAAAAGCGAATGAGGGCGAGTGAAAATTTCGACATACGGAACCATGATCTATGTTCCGTTTGATAAGACTCGATGGCGATAGGACCAGAACAGAGTTGGCCAATAGGTGACGTCACCGTAATTGCTCCCCTGATCCAAATTATACGGTTTTAGTAATTTGCGAAAGATCGGAATCGCTCACTGAAATATGACTTTATGAGCGATATAAGGCCGGTAATATTCGCGGAAAGGGTTCGACCATTGTGCCGGTCTATGGCCTAACGATAGTGGCCTAGAGTACTTAATAAAATTGGTTTATTATTTGTGTTATAGAACAGTCAATAATCATTATCTGCAATGTTTCATGGTTAAACAAAATCCGCCATCGATCATATTAACACCACGCCTTATATTACTGAGACTACTGTAATCTTTTGAGATTGTAAAATAAATCTAATTAGGTCTTGAACGGAAGCCCAATAGATAATAATTAGTATAGTATAAAACCTGGACCATTCCGTGCCAATAATAGTTTCTTATTTTCAAAAATCACACACAATTATAGTGAATAGGATTCTGTAACGGATGTACGTAATGATATAATAAGGGTTGATAGGAATGTGGTGTCAGTTGCTTTAATAATACTTGTTGTTGGTAATAAGTAATTGCCTGGTAAACACCAAGAGATTACAGGTATGTACGATACTCTGACATACTTTAAGTGGAACAAAAAACATACAGGTGCATTTAAGGACGATATTGCGCAAACATACAAACGAGACACAAATTTAAATGAGTACATTTATGATTTAGATCTAGAACAAAAAGTTATATCACAAAAGGAAAACGGCGTTGGAGTCGAAAACTGTAAGAATCCCACATTAATTAGACAAGACAATGAGGTCTATAAGGCCGGAATTAATGATGGCATTCAGTGCGGGGACGCGACGTAGATCGTAAGTTTTACATAACCGAATTGGATCGTATGGGATCCGGAACCGAAAAGTTAAAAAGATTACAACGAATCTGTGACCTCCTTGATTAAATAAAATCGAATTGAGGTAAACAGAGGTAGCTTAGCGTAGCGAAATTTCAGCGGATTTTTCATTTCAGGACATGGATTTAGATACTAAGGTTCAGACAGTTCAGAATATTTTTTGTTATATCTGGGCCAACGCCAGCCACTGGAAGAACGATAAGTTTTTAACTTTGTTTTATTTAATTTATTAAGTTTTGGTTAAAAAGAAAGATGTATAGGGCATACCAATTTTACTTAGTATTATTTAAAAAGCTAAGTGTCTGTGATTTAGGACATCCAGTAAACGGGATACACTACTGACACGAATAGTAATAAATTGTGGCAAATAAAGCGGTAACGAGAGCGAAAGCTCGCTCCTTTCTTCGGTACGCGGCGGACGTGCGAATAGGAGCGCTTGCGCAACCCGCCGCACGCACTTGCGTATAATAGACCCTTATAACGCTCTATAGTCTCTACACTACTTTTTTAGGACTGATAAATAGTGGTGATATGTCAAGTACGTTGGCAATATTTATATCCTTTATATATTTTTGTAACCAATATTCTCATACACCTACTGCTATGGTCTACAAAAATAAGAAATGGACAGATCTTTTCTACAAAGACAATCTCGTATTAGTTAAAAAAATTTTTTATAGAAAAAAATAAAATTAATTTTTCACTCGAATCTTAAGATATTATTTTATTAATTAGTAAAACTGCTGTTACTTACTATTACTTTAACATACATTACGTATTAACAAAAAAGACTCACAGACTGAAAACGACACCAAACGTCTTGGAAATCACCCCCATGGTCTTCTTCCAGCCTTTGATGAACTGGCGGCGGCGCGCCCCTCGGGGCGACACCGCACGCGCATCCAGTTCAGCGTAGGAGCTAATCTTGACGGCTTCTGAACACCACAGACAAATCCCTCATCACCTTTCAGTCACACTTCACAGCTGCAATTACGGCTATCACATAAAAACTCCATAGTCTGCCGTGAAAAGGGCGCGAGTCGACGTGGGCAAAGGTGCCGGGTCTACCTGCAGCCAGCCCGCCTCATTACAATACAATCGCTGAATCCCCGACGACTAATACAATGTCCTATTCGGGAATCAAAACGGTCGCATACGCACGAAACGCACTTAATTATGTCAGTGGTTTGAGAGTGAGGACGCGTTCACTCGTCGACGAGGCGCGGACGATACTGAGCGCGTAGATCTGGGGTATGGCCGCTACGCTGCTACGGGGGTTGACTGTCGACGTCACTTCGTAAGCTCGCTCTGAATCATCTTCTGGCGCGATTTGCTCTGCTTTCCGCTGAGTGGAGAGGGTATGTTTCGTATAGTAACATTTGAACGGAAAATTTTCAATAAAGTTTGCGTCCATCTGTTCCGTTGTCGCGTCTACAGTAAGCACGCTATCACTGCACGCAGTTCGTGGTCGTTCGCTTGCAGATTGCCACAGCCCTCGGGGTGAATATTCCGTGCACTGAAATTCGCTACGACGAAAATCGTACATGTCAGCGCACCTAAAATAGGATGTTTTTTCTTTTTTTCTGTTCCACTTTTAAACAGACTTATTATTTTAATCTGAAAACTATGACCCACTCATAAACAACCTACGACCAACGCCACATATGAGTTTGTAGTGACGAAATCCACTAGCAGTCATTAACTAATGTAAGCGTATAACCCACAATTTGCAGTGCATATGAACCGATGCGTTGCATAGTTGATGTAATGGTGAGATCATTGTTCTGAGTCACTGGCCCTTGCCCACTTTGTATTTTAGTGTATCATATCATATTATTATTAAAACACACAAATTGTGGAATTGTTCCGGCATATTGCTATTGCATTGTTATTGGCGTCGTTAGTATCGCAGTCGTGAGTCAGATCGA
The DNA here is from genome assembly GCA_018231225.1 of Noctuana stator. Taxonomy (NCBI): domain Eukaryota; kingdom Metazoa; phylum Arthropoda; class Insecta; order Lepidoptera; family Hesperiidae; genus Noctuana; species Noctuana stator. The sequence goes on along the minus strand of DWQK01002556.1, from coordinate 4,326 downwards.
TAGGAATAATTGTTTTAGTAATATATTTTATCTATATAATAAACTTATAACATATTCATTTCGTTGTAATAAAAAAAATTAGGTCACCATAAGTTGACCATAAGTTAAGTAACTATCCATAATGAACAATTTTATTGGAAATTTGCCATCTAATTAACATTAATGAATAAAACCGTATAATGACTGTCCACTGCCTTTACCGTTCTTTGACTTCTTTGTCATTTACGCATAAAAATAGTAATTAGTATGCGAGAAAATTCACACTAACTCTCAGAATGCAATAAGAATACGTCATCGGACCATAGACGACAGTGTTCCGTAGAAGTGATTTTGTGCGCGTAATTCATGTAATTGTGGCGTTCGCCTTGCGTGTCGATAATGCGTTTAGTGCATCGTGTTTAGTTCAACAACAGGTTACTAAGAGGATACCAAGGATACAATAAAAATAAAGGTGCACAAGGACTATAATTTTTGTGATTTGTTTATATTTTATAATTATAATAAAATAAATAATGTGCCTTATTTAATAGACTAATCAAATAAAAGCAAATTTAATTATTCATCTTGACTTTGATTTTTTTCAAATGATATTTTTTTAATTTCATAATCATATCACGCCAACTGCACAATAACAACAAATAGTCAATCAATTTTTGCATTTAATCCATGACATGAATCTACGTTATCCAATAAGTGTTATTATACAATACGAGATTATTATTTCTCGCTACTGAACGCCTTTTCCATTACAATTGAATAAAACTAAAGCAATATTCCGATCACAGATAATTCAATAGATTTTAAATCTACGAATCGTAAATAACGTAAACAAAGGCTCGTTGTAATTCATGTGTCGTTTATTACATAGGTTACCTACATAATATTAATAACATCAGGGAATTTTTTGTGATACACGCAATTTTCTACCTTAAGATTAGTCATTATAAGAACCAATTTATATTCTTCCATCACATTATGCTATAGACTTAATTCACCCAATATTGCAATTGAATTATTTAATTTTCAACCTTACGACTTTATACATAAGAAAATAATGATGTGCACAAATAAAATGCCATGAACGATGGCGTCGGTTCGCACACGTGTTCCTATCTCGTCCCATATCTATTACCTCTTACATCTACGAGTATGGGACCCGCTGACCCGCCTAAATATTTCAAAATTATTTTATTATTCGCAATTTATGTAACAAATTCCGTAGGCAAATGAATAATTTTCAAAGTAAAAAATTTTTCTTTTCCAAGCTACTACGATACTAATTATGTAATTGTATCCGCCTTCTTACGCAAACAATCAAATTGATAATCTCTTTTTAGGACATGGAACTAACGTCTTATTTACTTTTAAATTGATGTTATTACGTAATAGTAAAGAATTTATGAATGTAGGTTAAATAAGAAAATCCCAGGATTTTTATGGTTTTAAAAATTTAAATTTTTTTAACATTTTTCTTAGCTTTGTGAGTGTGCATTTATGTACTCATTCCGCAACTTGAGATCATGTTTTTGAGTCATCCCGTAAAATGTTATTAATAACATGTTTATTTACGATTATGACGCAATATCCAGTAGTTTAGAAAACGGCAAAGCAATAATATTTAGTGGGACACTACCACATTTGGAAACTAACGAGCATTTTAATAGTATTAAATTATAATATATATTATAATATGGTCCTATGACAGGTACGAGTACCTCATTAAAATTGGGTACAAATAGTTACTTATTTACTTATGTACCTAAAGATATGTATAATTTCTATAAACTATACATAAAGCCTACTCAATTAAACACGATGTACTAAACCACAACCCTTTTCACAGTATATGTTTCGTACTATACAGTATGAAAATTAATTTTATGTTGTTTTTCGAGAAGGAGGATCTTGTACGAATTTGTACGAGATCCACTGAACATAAACGCGCATTTTTACTGTAACGGTTACCTTTAAATTTTCGATTGTTCCGTCTTTCGGGTGTTACGGCTATTCTAGTATTGTACATAAATGTAACGAATCACTTGTCATCGATTCAGATAGATGTGTTATGCTTTTCAAAGCGAACTTAACGCTTGTCTATCAAGATAAATTAAGTCAAAACCACATAATACACATAATTATATTCTTTCTCAAGTAGACGTACTGGCCAGCGTACGTAAGTCGTCATCGCCACACACAATTACTGTTTTCTTTAAAAACAAATAGAGAACTGAAAACGTCGCTTCCGATATCCGAACGCATGTAGGTACTATGTTAATAAGCTTACCCGTAGCGACGGGATCGTCAAACGAATGCATACCATATTATATGAATAACGAATGGAAGAATCGAAGATATGGTGAAGGGACCACAACTCAAGGGGTCAAACTGTTTGAAGTTAAAATTTTAACAAAAATAATCTTATTTACATTACAATTTACTCAATTACATTTTTCACGAGTTTTTGAAGAAATATGTAGTTGGCAGCGTTTGCAATTGAGTATGGGAATAGGGTATGTATATGTAAGTACATAATATATGTTTATAGGACACCACACGTAATACTTTCCACCCTAAGTGTGTGTCAAATCATATGTGAGCTGACGGCTACAATGCCAAGTTAACCTTAAACATTGATGTACATACCAAGAAAAGATTAACAAACATTATCTCCATCAGCCACAAGATAAATTGAATTATCACAAGCCTGTGATATAATTAGTTCATCCCGCGGTTGTGCGCACGCGATTGAATCATTAATTTGTTTACACACAATGTGCCCGCTTTGTTCATTGTTATTATTATTGTGCAATGATATTTGACAGATTGCAACCTTCGCTGTGGTCGACCAGAAGCTGAAATTATAAAATTAATTTGTAAGCTCACGAGGTTAACCGCAGGCGTTTCCATGACTCATTGAGATATCATTAGAAAAATAGAAATACTTGATTGATTTATGGTTAATTGAAAGAGTGGATTCGAATGTAATAGGGAGATTCATTACCCATGGCACTAATAGGTGAGTGTGTCACTGGGAATAATGAATCTCCATGACACACCTGGCGGTGTATTTTTGGTACCATGACGTTGAACCAGGTGTTACCGTCACATAACTAATATGTTTTGGAAAGAACTAAAAAACGAGCATACAGATACCATAGTGTTAAATTATTATCTTTACCTATATACATCATTTACATCAATATTTAACCTCAGACAATAATAACCTAACCTAACATCAGCCAATACCACTGTAGAAAATACCTACAAGAACCTACAACAGGACCATTCATACAATACCTCCTGAGGACAACGATCGTTTCTTCCATGGCGTAGCCATTAAGAATGGAGAGCCATAGCTTAAACTTTTGTATCAGAACAATTCAGAATCAGTGTTGCCGCTTCCCTGCAACCATTTAATACTAACCACTTAATGCTTTTAAAAATAAATATGTTGCCGGATATAACGTAATAGTAAATAATATAACATACTACGTAACACCACTTAATCCAAAAAATGAATTATTTTATTTAATCAGTAATCTTTACCTTGCGTGAAACAATTAAACTGATTATAATGTTCTTGACCCACTGTCAGTTCTGAGATATTTAAATAAACCTAGTTTCATTCGTTTTTGTACAATATTTATATTAATATCTAGAGTCTGGAGTCAAATTCTTGCAGAGTAACACTGATATCACATTCGAGATAAACCAAATGCTAACCTCAAGTCGCTACACATGCACGATAGATATTTCCGTTGAAAGTTTTTCTGAATATGGGAAAAATTCTTGTCACTATTCTTGGCGTTAAGTCAAGGGCAAATCCAGGGGGGCGAAGAGTGGATCATTATGGGGGATCAGATCTCTAAACTGAAACCAAGTTTACCACAAAATCTACAATTTTTTCAAATTTCGTTACTTTGTGATCCCCCCGATGACGCGGTGCTGGATCCGCTCTTGCACTAAGTCCGGATGGATTTAAAAATACAGGTTCTCTAATTCTAGAGCTACAGTGTCGACTGTTAATAAGAAAGCGTTAAAATTACATTAACATAATTTATACGAGCAAAAATGTATCAAAATGCCTTCAGAACCTCAGCTACAAGCAAACCGGGCCGAGAGACGTCGCACTTTATAAATAGACTTAATGAGAATAAAGTCAAGTAAACCTGACTTGTTTAAACATCATGTCAACTTGACTGGTCCTTTGAAGATTGAACGTCTCTATGCCGACGTAAACGGATCCTTCAAAACCGGGAGCCACCATTCGCCGTAATATCTCATTACAAAAAGGAAGGCCTATACTTGATATACTAGTTGTTACTC
>DWQK01002555.1:0-12947 GCA_018231225.1 Noctuana stator | reverse complement strand
AGAGAAAAAAATACATATTATTATCTACAGCCGAACATAGAAGTACCTATATTATTTTAGATTTTTTGAAGTCGATAAAAAATAATTAGAGGTTTCTCTTTTATATTCTTCTTATGTTCAGTAAATAAATACCTAGGTACGTCACGGAAATACATAAATTTCACACTTCAGTGAGTACAATAAACAAACAATTACTACTGAGACACAACAACAATTACTACACAACTACTGAAAGTAGACAACATAACAATTTTGACAGTAGATGTGACAATCAAAAAATAAAGCTGACCTTGACCTGGCTAGTCAAGTTCTTTAATTGAAACCCACTAACACAATGACCGTCCATAAATCTTACTCCTTGCAAATTTTACATCCAATAACTCCAACCCAACTTCTTGAAGAGAAAAATTTTAATTATGGGTACGTTCTCGTAGTCGAAAGTGTATTACAGATTAAATGTCACCAAGTACCTACTGGCCCTTGCCGTCCATTGCAACTTTTTATCATACGCGTACCTGTTTAATCGAGCTAGAGAAGTTTCTAGATACACAATTCTAAACACAAATGTATTATTAATGTCCAAGAAGAAGTATCTTTACGTATATTTTACTGACGTTAAAATATTATCTATACATTAATGCAATTTCTATCTTATAACTTTTATAAGCATTGGTTAAGGTTAGGAAGAGTCTACATCGAAATGTTCACAATCGTAGACGTAACTATAATCATAAGTATATTAAATATAATTATAAATCGCGTTACGAAAACAAAGGACCTCAAACGGTCGCGTGTACTTAATATTCGGAAATTTAAGATTTAGGTAATATAGTGTTTTCATGGATGCCACTATCAAATTGGAGTGGGACACAACGGAAAGCACCAGCTTTCAAATAAAATTGTGTAGGTACTAAAAATACACGTGATGTAGGAAAGCGGAGTGGGGGGTAGTCTTAAACCTCACCATGTATTACCAAGGGGGAGGGGAGTCGACCACTTACGTATTTGACTCGAAAGATCACTTCACAAAGATTACTCACTCTCGTGTGAAGGAAATCATTCATATGACATGCAATCAATTTCAATCTACGATTACTTAGAGATATCGTTAAAAGTCACAGCCCAAATCTACAAATTGTACTCCCAAAGTTACTTGCTGACAATATTTTATGTAACTACGAGTATATTACGTACAAGGAGTGTATATGTATTTATTAATTGATTTTAAATTCTTTTTATCACTAGAGGTTACAAAGGGTTAAGCCTGCCTGTTTTTCAGTCCACACTGAAAAATGGTGAAATTGCGCGGTAGGCTTAAGCCTATGAAGCAAAATATGTATGTATTTAACATATTTTTAATAGATTTATGAAGAATAAGCATATAAAAATACTTGTATATAAATATATTGTTTTATATTCAATTTTACATATATATTCAATTTATCATTAATAATATACATACCATTATTTATAATCGAAAAAATACATAATAATATTATAATTTTACACTATATTGTATAATATATAGTATATATATACAAAATGTAAATAATATACAGTACTATAAATGTATACCTAATGTAAATTTTTTGTTGTACAAATAAAGATTTGGTAGGTATATAAAGTAGAAATACCAAGAAGGAATGCATGTTATTGTACAACTAGCTGTACGGTTTCACCCGCATTAAGAACGTCAACGTAACGCTTGTTAGCCTATAGCCTTCCTCGATAAATGGACTATCTTACACTAAAAGAATTTTTTAAATCGGTCCAGTAGTTCCTGAGATTAGCGCGTTCAAACAAACACTTCAGCTTTATATTATTAGTATAGATTAACAAACTGTTAGACACACATGTAATCTTACAAATTGCTAGCACATACCAATTGAGCACAACCTAATGAGCTCTTTTGGTAAACATGGACTAGAACTATTGAAGAAACATTATTGACTAATTTTAAGGTTCATAACGGGCGGGCTGGACAGCTAATAGTACTGAAAGAAAGGGCTACAGATTCCCTCGAAACACTTAAGGGAATAAAGTTGAAATCACATAGTTTACGGCTTGAGCGTTAAATCTGACAATTTAATGTTTCTTCGCCACCATTCTATTCAATGCTCAACTATAGAATTCATCTATTTTACATTTCGCCGCTCACATTCCTCTGTGATTAAATAGGAAAAATGTTGTGTCTTTTAATAATATGTACAGACAACTACTGTAAGTAACTATAATTTGATTGGCTAGTTTATCACACTGCATCGTAGCAATACCTATAATTCTCGAGTTCTAGTAAAATTTCCGTATAGGAAGCCAAAATTCTAATACATTTAAAGCGACTACGAAACAAAAACATCAGTCAGATATTGACATCACTATATGGCCTCATTTTGAGCATTGAGAAGCTATTTACAAAAATATTTATTTTAACACTTGTCATATTTTAGAAATTAATACAGGCGTATCAAAACATCACTTTTATGTATTACACCACATACGCAATTTCATAGGGTCGAATGGGGTAAGCGAGTACAATAACTCAATCAATTTATATCTCATGCCTCTTATGTCTGCTTGGATATTAAGAAATAACGTTTACGTCTGTTATTACGCACATATTAGACTTTTGATTCAAATACTGAAGAAAAATACAGGCAGGTACAATCGTTTTTCAAACAAGTGAGATTTGAAATTAAGTAAAATGGTTCATTATTACATTTGCTTTGTCAAAAGCGGCAAATCTAATACATAATCACATCAAACAACAGTGTATATAGATTGCTCTAACAATGTATGTATCATTATACACTACTACTATATCGAATTCTAGGTTAATAGCAAAGAAAACGGGAAAAAAGTAAAAACTGGAAAATTATATACAAAGTTAAGAATTATTTGTTAAAATAATATTTTCAGTTTATTAAATACTAGCTGTGTCACGCGGTTTCACCCGCTTTAAGAATTGTGACGTAACGCTTGATAACCTATAAACTTCCTCATTAATGTACTTATCAGACATAAAAAGAATTTTTCAAATCCGACTTGTAGTTCCAGAGACTCCTAAACTACTTAACCGATTTAACCAAATTTTGCACACTGTGTGCAGGTTGATCCAACTTGAAAGATAGGATAGCTCGTTAAGACTATTTTTTTTATTGTACTAAAACAAAACATCTGTTTAATTTTTTTCTCTGTTTGTTTATCTTCCGTCCTCGCTCGAGGCCCGCGCGAAAAGGTCGTGTGCTCCTAATGATTTTTTAATCTTCACAAAATATATCTCATAGTAACACGATTTTCCTGTTCGTGTCTAGATGACATCGCCTTATCTTAAATTGTACATTTGTTTTGTACGAATTTGTGGTGCAAAAGTTTTAACATCATTAATTTATTCCATAGAATTATCCCCATTTTCCTGTTCTAGCTGGCCTCGTTGCATCTTAATATTATGTATTATTATTAAAGCTTTATCACCATTAATATTAAAATTTCTAATATCATCATTTACATGTACCTACTTGTATAAATAATCTTCCCTCAAGCACTTCAAATCCACCAAGTCAATCACCAAAAAAGTAGTATATGAATGCTCATATTCCCTTGATTAAAAATTCTCATCGCGTTCAATTTTATCTACAGAACAAGTATCCCCATTCAACGTCCCCATCTCGCCGGGGAGTCATTTATCCCCAAGCTTCATTCAGACCACCCCCACGTACAAACGACCGGCGAAGAGCACACCGTATAATGTGAGTTGGGAACGTTTCGACAATTGTACTTACTTTTATGGGCTCTTTCGGACATAACTGACTTTTTACTATTTTACATTTACTTAACTGAAATGGCCTTGCTTTAATTTTGTAAATAACGCTTCACACTCACAGCCCCACACTAGGATTCCCTGTGTAGTGGGTGCTATGGACACATACAAAGACAATTACACAAACACCCAGACAGGGAACAGAAGTCTAAATTCATCATTTAAATTACTGTCCGCCGGGAATCCAACCCAGGACTCTTCGAATGGTGGTTTGGTATGGTCACAATTGCACCACGTTCCTTTTTATCTAAGTGCGATCAAAGTCAACCGTAAGCTCAGGTGTTAAACTTGCTTTGGGGTTTCTGGCAACCATCTCTATGGGTTGCGTTTATATACAATTTCAGAGAAAAAAAACCTAGGTACGGTGGTGGTATTTTACTACTTTCCTAGTGGGCAGAGCCTATTTTAAAGAGGCCTATCCCAAAGCTTAATGCCACACCATAGTTGTATTGCCCTTGTGGTTTAAATAAGATATATATAAATAATACGTTTGACTCGTTAATCTATATAATTTGTCCATAAGAAAACAAATAATATTGCTAGATAAAGCTGCGATTCGTAGGTATTTTATATAGGTTATTCCCACTATTAATTACTATGGTTGACATATCTTATTTAAAATTATAATATTATAATAATTGTGATAACTTTGCTATCGTAACAGCAACCGTATCAGTCGTGTCTGGTGACCCCTTCGCGGGTAAGCAAGCAAAGGTCAGCCAATACGAGCATCATAAGTCAGGTATAAGTATTAACAATTTCTCATCAACATGTTTCTAAGATCTTAATTCTTCTAAAAAAATGTTTTTTCAACCGACTTCTTCAATTCAAAATTACGAGGTTCTCAATTCGACTGTATTTTTTTATTATGTTTTGTTACCTCACAACTTTCGATCGAGTGAACGGATTTCGATGATTGTTTTCTTATTTGAAAGCTGGTGCTTCCCGTTTGGTCCCATGTTTATTTGATCTAGTTTTGAAAATGGCATCTTTGAGATAACCATTAATTTTTTGCAAATTTGCATTAAGTACATGCGCGACAAATTCAAATTCAAAAATTTTTATTCATCTTACGGTAGATACACGTATACACTGGATGAACTTCAAATAATACGGTACATCGGCTTTAGGCGCCCTTTTGGCTAACAGGCCGGGAGAAAGAAGCCGGCGGAAAAAAACTCTCGACACTCCTTTAAAATTTTAAGACAATTTTGAAGTCGATTTTATTCGTAACGCAAGTTATAAATTATGTTCTATCAGACTATACTAACGTCATTATAACATTTGTAGACAACACACCTAACTTATTCGCACACATTTGTATTGGCTTAATTCCGCTCCGCTGAGCCGTATATTAATACAGATCTTGATACGAACATTACGAGAATAACGTCCCAATTTCCGTCACCAGTGTTTCGTCTTAATAAACAATTATAATTATATTATTGTCACTTCAGCTTGACTGGTTTCCGAGATAATGTTCTGTTAAGAATATTAATCTAGACGATAATTTGTTGACGCTATTAATATCACAAACTCACAATGTTTGTTTGTTGAGCACTTTGTAGAAGCGTTTGTCAATGATATGTTATTTACCTACCTTTCAACTCGAAGCTTTTCACGTTCCAGTAGTGTTTATTTTAATAATGTTCCGTCTCAATAACTGAACATTATTAGAATAAAATATTTTCTCTTTAAATTCATAGCATTGTTTTGGTATTCCAACGATAAGATTTTCAAAAATCTTTGTACTCGAAACTACTATCACTCAATACTCTTAATGACTGATTTTACGTGTTCTTATTGCCTTTTCACTATAAGATGCTGTTTTGGAAGATAGTTTAATTCCTAAAGAAGACGAGTATCTATGTATTTCAGAAATCAAATTCAAGTACATCGAACAAGATTTCATCAACAGTGTTTACACCACCAACCCCAGAGTCTGCCGGGTACAGCAACTTTTTAAAGAATCTCTAATGGTATCTGGTTCCCGAAATCCATGGTATTCCGAATAGTTGTCAGCCAGCGACGATGCGATACGAATGTCATTATTTTAATCTACATATCTGCTTTTAATTCACACTCGAGTTATTCGAATAGTTTTCCTTATGCTTACGACATTGTTTACTTGTGTTAAAAGTGTGAAGATAAATATTGATAAATATTTGTTTGAACGGTCCATATTATCTTTCTGTATATTTGGCCAATTGCTTAAAAACTTATCTATTCTAATATTTATACTAACTCATCACCAATACGAATATCTATATTAAAAAATTGCATCTACAAATCCAAATTCCAAGTGGATAACATTCACTATATAGTTTTTATTTACAATCGTTTCCATAAAATGAATGATGTGTTTTTGATTTTATAAAATAATCGCTTTAAAGGTAGAGATTAAGAAAGTTTTAGTAATCAGTTCTAAATCGGTTATGTTTGTAGGTTTAGCCAAAAAAGCGACGAAGGCTACTTCTCCAACAGTCCCTGGGACAAATCTGTGGATGTTTTATACTGCAACGGCTACACGCGCAAGTGTACGCTAAAAAAACATATTAATAATTTAAATTTACGTTGATTTTTTTAATGAGTAGTACGATTTTTTGTTCAATTGTTAAGTTTAATTCTTACAAAATCCTCTTCTATGAGTTGCATGCTTGTACTAATACATTTTGTTGATTAGATTAAATAAATATTCTTCAAATAACTTAATGTTGGTTGTTATTTTGAGTACCTGATAAAAAAGGTTTGCTCTTTGTCTGTTGATTCCCCTGTAGATAGCGAAGTGATAGTAAAATGTAGTACAATATGGACAACATCCGACACGGGTTGGCCAGGAACCCTTATCTCCACCAATTCGCATGGGAACACCGCGGTGTAGTGTGCTCTATGCCTTCCCGGTTATTAGAAGAGACACGTGCCTAGCAGTGAGCAATTAAAAAGTGTGCAGGCAGACCCGCATTTACAACCTGTCTAACTTTACACTTGTCCCGCGGTAGGCAAGTAAAAGATAGATGGTTGATAAAATATTAATGGAATGTTGGCAATTCCTAAATAAAACAACATAATATCATCATGAGATTATATTCACGTCGTTAAGATCCACGGTCAGTGATAGCTATGAGTGGTCAATGAATGGGCAAGATTCCTTTGCTCTGCTGGAATCCTCCAGTGGCTTCTTGGTGTCCGTGGATTGCATGGGCCCCCAGATTGTTGAACTTTTCCAGCTCCTCTGCGGTACCCTTGTAACCCTTCTGCAGGAATTCACCCTGATGACAAAAATTCTTATAAGCTTTGAGGTTTTACGGGTCTCCTTTGGTCATTGCGACCACTTTACAACAGGTGGTCATAAACCATAGACATATCCAATTACTATTTTAAATAATAGTATCTAGTTTATTAGTGATCGAAGCTAATACTGCATATTTCATGCACGAGAAAGACCAGATCAAATTGCAAAACATTCAGACTTCGTACAATAGAGACATCGACACGGTTCAGTTATCAAACGCTCTCTATAGGACTATGGACATAACAATATTGAACCTCGCTATTTATATTTGCTATTGATATTGCCTCAAAAAGAAAGTTAAATAAAAGGCGCAGTACAATAACATCTATCAAATATTATTCTGTATCTATATTTCATATCGGCAGTATTGGTTAAAAAGTTCACGGAATCCAAATTGAAGTAGAGGAAAAAAGCGAAGGATCTAGAATTTTTGTGTGTGGCAATTGAAATGAAATTGATTACTTATTTATATGAATACAAAAATATCAGAAAAATAATATAATATTCTCTTTTGATTATAAATTCAATCGCAAATGTATTTCGAACTGATTTGCTGCTATTCCCTGGCTTTGCTTTTAAGTTCTCCGCACGATTAAGCCGAGCAAATTATTTTGGTAATAATTCATACCACGTCATACATAATGCATTAACTTTACAAGCGAGGCCTTGTGATTCCAATTAGACGCAGACTTGTCAGATTGTTTCAATCCACCCCTTTGCTTATATTAATACAAAATTAGTTCGTAATGCGACTGAATGTCATAATTGTTTTCTTGTTGTAGGTTACTAGTGAAGTGAAAGGCGATTATTACACCTAAAGTTAAAGAGTAAAATACTTGTCTCATTCTTAACATAATTATCTTCGTTCTTTCATAAATTATATGATAAATGATCCATGACGTAGCCAAATATAGACGGAAGAAATATAGCATTATCGAAAAACCATTAATACACATACGAGTATAACCGAATATTTCACTTAAAAAGGGCGTAAATTTTGTGCAAGTCACTTACCTTATTGGCCTTTGCATCATCGATCTTCTGCTCAGATACATGATGCCCTTCCTTGCCGTGAGCATTAGCATCAAGTAATTTTTCTTCATGAGCTCCTTTGAATCCTTGTTGCGCCTTTTCGCCGAAGCTGCCAGCATTCTGTCCAGCGATTTTATGGTCCGCTTCATCGTGAGCCTCATCGTAGAAGCTTTCAGACTTTTCTTCCTCATTCTTACTGCTGGACGTTTTGAAGCCTTTGTTTACGTAACCCTTTTTGTGACTTTTTGCTTTTTTCAACTGCTCCTCGTTAGCGCCTGAAAATAAATTTATTAATAAAATTTTATAAGACGGGAAATAATTTGCTTTCGTATACTCATCATCATCGTCAACCCATCACTGTCCCATGGCTGGGAATGGGTCTATATTCAAATATGAGAAGGATTTAGGACATGGTACCTGTACTTTTTTGTTGTGTTTTGTCAAGATGTTTTGTTTCTCTAAAAAGTAATTATAATACAAGTTCAATTTAAAAATTTATAAAAAAAAAAAATTTATATTGAGTTGATATTATATAATATAAATTGAGGTAAATTTTCACGGCATTAAATGGAATACATTGGATTTACCAAGCAAAAAGTATTGCAAAATCTACATACCATTTTTGTTAAAATTTTGGCCACCTTCGTAAAACTTTTCGTCGCCGGCTGCTTTCTTCTTTGCTTCTTCATCTTTGTAAAAGCTTGTCTCTCCTTTTGCTTCTTTAGCTGCTGCAGCTGCTTGTTGGAATCCTTCCTGACCATGTTTAGCTTCCTCTTCCACTTTTTTCTCTATTTTCTCTACGTTTTGATCAGCACCTTTCTTCTGAGCCGCATCATAAGCTTGCTTGTCAACGTAGCCACCACCAACTTGTGAGCCTAAGAGAGGGTGGTATAAAAGACCATTTCCTAGACCAAGGCCTCCAACCCCAATTCCTCCTACTCCAATTCCACCGAGAGCGGGATTAATTAAACCAACTCCATTTGCAATACCTACGCCACCAGCACCAACACCTGCTCCATTGACACCACCAAGGCCAATACCAGCTCCACCAAGTCCACCCACACCTAATCCACCGACACCACCGAGGCCTAATCCTATGCCTTGGCCGAGGCCTATGCCTTGGGTGATACCAAGATTTCCAAGTCCACCAAACCCTAAACCTTGACCGTAGCCAATACCACCAACACCAGTAACTGTGTTCAGCACGTTCGATGCGGCTCCTCTCTGATCCGGATAGTCCTCACTTTCTTCCACTTCGTAAGAGTTAGACAACGGCAATCCGGTTTTTGGATCAGAGCCGATAGCATCCAAACGTTCCTTGACGTAATCATAGGGCGTCTTCTCATCCGATAATTCCAATACTTGTGTTCCTTGCGTCACCGAGCACAACACTAAACCGAATGTGAAAATTGTTGTCAACATCTTATTGATTACTTATTGCTGACACTTTGCGACTGTTGTAATTTGACAATTGCACCGTTTATTTATAGTAAAGTTAAATACGGTGGAACGAAGCGACGTCTTTGTGTGCGGGATTGTGCTAATTTTCGTACAAGTTTTGAGGACCGTACCCTAAGTTTCCTTCCTGTGGTATTGTTTTAAACATTCCTAATGAGAACGCGACTGCTGAATACAATAAGTTGACCGGAGACCTTGTTTTCCACTTCATTGGAGACAACAGTGGGGCGGTTTGCGCAACTAGCTCTGAACGACACGTTTTCTACCATTTCCAATAACAATCCAAACATTTTTTGTGCTATTAAAATTTCTTCCAATCTATAATTAATATCATATTTTAGCTCAGCAGTTAATGTCTCAAATGTTAAATATATTTTACGTCTGAAACTGTTAACTTATGAATAAATTCAGCAGTTTAGTAGATTTACTTTTTCTGTACAAAAATATTTATCTCTAATTAACATGACTAATTGATTATACCTAATCGATTACAGAGTTCAAGTTTTTGCCTAAAATTAATTGATATCTCATAATAATTTAGCAGGCGACAAATTTTTTTCCTGACCTTGTTTCAAATCAAACGATTTCACGTTATTGTTTTGTTACGCCTAAAATATATGTCGAGGGCTAAGTAAAGGTTACGAAGTATCACATCATTGATATAAGTCTGCAAATAAAGGACCTTAAAGGTTATTTTCTATTCACCATCTTACTGAATCGATATTTTATTACAATTATCACCTTGCACAAAAGGATTTTCATCTAAGTTTTTTGGTTACCTACCTATCGCCTACCCCAGACTGGATTGTCTTTGAGTGTAAACTAGTGAATTGTAGAAAAAAAAATTGTTTACAAGATAACCGACAAAGCTCTTCTGCCGTCATCAATGTAGTCGGTTAGTAGGAATAATTTGAGAAATTCATGTTGATATGTCAACATAGCCCGATGTCCAAATTGTAGGTTTGAAATATATGAAAAATGTGTTACCTACCAAAAAAGCTTTTAATAATAAATTTATTTCTAATGAAGCACTTAGCACTCAAAGTGCGCCCTAGAGTGGCTTTATAACCGTGATTAAGTAATGGAAAATTTAACAACGATTATGAGAGTGTGGAGCAGAAGAACCGTCTGAATTCTTCATGAGGTCGCACGTACTCATAGCGCCTGGATATTGTAAAATTGTTGTAAAGTCGACGTGTGCACGGGTACGTGCTCTAATGTATAACATTAAAGCCAGAATAATAAGACTTTGCTCATATATCTTAGTTATTAGACTAGAAAACAAGAAAGAATGGCTTTAAAAATGCTAATATACACGATTCAACACCCGCTCTTCTACTATTTAATTTTAAAAATACATTATTATATCGGCTTTTCCGCAACAAGGTAGCGCCAGAATTATTTAAAGAGCAACAAGTTTATTTGCGCTGTGTAGAATGTATTTACACAGGCGTTGATTGCGTGATGCCGGCTGAGAGTTTATAACAAAAAATGTAGTCACTAATTACATAAATAGCGTACTTAATCTATTAATCGGTGCTTATTAGAGTAACATTATTTGAATAAGTATTCGTATATAGGTATAGTACATAGGTATTATATGTATAGTACATATGTAGGTAGGTGCGTAACTACTGCTTACCTGTATATCCATTATATTTTAATAATTATAACTATCTTTAATATAATTTTTTTAATGAAATAACGCTTTTGTTTATATTATTAATTTCCTTCATTCCTATTTCTATTTATCTATTAATATCTATAATCCCATTATTATTTATAAAAATATTGTTAAGCCAATGACAAGCAAATTAGATTGTTTTCTATTTAGCCAAATACACTTATTGAGCTCGTATCTACCGACAACATATCTGGCTGTAATTAACAAATTACAATCCTTATGTCCTTGTATTAAGATGTAATTTTGAGCTTGTAAATGTTAATAGGCTGAAACTTATTCATTGATGCCTTCTTCGGCGCTATCAGTTCAATTCATCTTTTAAAGTGCACTTTCTAGTGTTGCAATGTAACCGAAAAGCAATGTAATCGATCCACGTAATAGTACTTTCTCCATAACAATAAATGCACGTGAGATTTAAATATTTTTGACTTGCTTTTGTGTTCATTTTCATCACAAGATAAAAGTCACGAGAAATTACATTTCACAATGATGCGAATTGTGATAGGTAAGTTTTTATATTTAATAAGTTTATAAAAATGTACAACGCACTTTAAAGAATATTCATTAAAGTAAATAATAAAATACTTAAGATTTATGTAATTATCCCTTTTTTTACCATTTTGTTTAAGCATTAGATAGAATAGCAATGTTATAAAAGTACTTACTCAAGTTTAGATTTAGTCTAGGAGTCGTGGCAACGAAAAAAAAAGAAATCCTATTTACCTTACGTGCACTAGTAACATAAATAAACTACATGTATTCAGGAATGACAAAATAGGAACTAAATATGAAAAAAGTGAAGGAAACTTTACATAAATATACTAGCACATTTATTATTGAGGTACTCGTAATATATTTATTTATGCAATGTGTTACTGTTGTGTGCTATTAAAAAGAGCTCAAATACATAGATAGCAGATTTGAATTGCTGATAAGCGGATAAAGAAAGTTCGCCGAAATTCCACTGAATATTTCATAGGTTTTTGGAATGTTCTCCTTTAGGTACGCAAGATTTTGAACAGGATTACTTGAGACTTGTACAGAAGCAGGCAATGTCTGGTCTACAAAATGCTTTCCAAAATAATTAAATGGAATGAATAGTCTGTTAAACATGAAACTGGAATTATATTAAGAATCCTATCTCTAATACATAATTGCAACTATAATTAACTAAAGATTTTTTGAGAAGGAAGCAATTATTTTCAAAATTTGAACATGACACCCGTGACAAGGCGAACCTCCTAAACAACTTAAAAGAATCAAATCTACATTAGTATTACGAAATAATTAGTACTTAGCAGGGAGGCGTGCCTTGAGAGATGTAATTTAATTCCATTGTCCTCCATTTGAGATTCGCGAGAAAACGCAAATTGGATTGGTCCCTGGTGCTAATGGAGGGCCAACGACCTTCACAAAGCACTGGGAAAAAACGTTCGAGCCAATTAATTTTGTAACAAAAGTTTCATTCTTATGTACATTTGGTTTGAAAGAAATGAGCGGGCATGCTATGAATCATACCTAGAAAGGTAGAGATTATAATCAATATATTGGGTTGGATATATGTTTATATATGTAGGTCGGTAATATATATTGTTTTTTTATGAAGTACCAGACGAGCATGCAGGCAACGCGGTGGCAAGTTGTCGCTGCCGCCCATGGACATC
>DWQK01002554.1:0-12951 GCA_018231225.1 Noctuana stator | reverse complement strand
TGTCCCACTGCTGGGCGAATCTCTCTCCACAACCGGGGAAGGCCTGGAGCATACTCCACCACGCTGCTCCAATGCGGATTGGAGCAGCGTGGCCAATTCATGTCAGACAGTGGCCAATCCATGTCAGACGTTGTCAAACTGCCCAAAAAGCCTCCGACCAGGCTTAACGACTGTTATCTATCGATAACAACCAAGACTAACGACTTTTGGAGAACTACGTAGCTAAAACTAAAGTGCGCACGGGACCAGCGGAGATATACTTTCTATTAGCTATACAATTTTATTCCAATTAATTAACAAACTCTGTTGTCAAACTAATCAGTTAAACTCTCCCTAGGTTTAGTACAATACATCAAAATAGCTTCGTTCTTGTGTGTTTGAATAACAAAGCTAATTATATTGCACTCGTATACGTTTGACGTCTACATTTCTCGCTATAAAGTTCTTTACTACCACACGGGTTGTTCGTAGGTACTGGGCTACTATTGGCGGTAATCAAAAAGCAATAAAATTTGTAGTAAATGTAACGTGTAGAAACGGAGCGGATAGCATTGAAATTGTGGCTTTGATACGAGTATTATTCCTAATGTGTCGGGACTTGCGAAATGCGTTGATTCGTACTTGCTGCATGAAACAATCGAATACCGTAGTAGATACGTCAATTGACATACTTTTAGGGAGCTTGCAAAAGTATAAACGCAACACTATCATAATATATTTTATATGGAAGAAAAAACTATGACGTCACAGTAATTAAAATCTACTCGTAAGTGATCCTAAAGTATATCTTTGTATAGAATAAGCTTATGCTATCTAAATTTGTAAGAAAATAAAAAAGTTACTATATATTACAAAGTTATTAATTTTATGAATGTTACTACTCGAACGATAGAACTGATGAACTTATCTAGTGAATGTCTCTAATCATTATAAAATATTTTCATATAGGTAACCAAAGATAAAATTCCCCGACGATCAGTTAACGTTACTTTACTGCGTATGAATGCTTATAAAAGGTTTTTTATTAATAACTTTTGCGCCGTAGCACGTAGCCGTGATTAGATATTGTTCCTGTAATATTTTATTGGGTAGGTATCTACTACATACTTATGATTTATAGTGCTTTCTATTCAAATGTTGATTTAGGTAGGTACTTGGTTTTACTTTAATTACCACACTAATTAGAGAATAATACTCTTATACGTAACTAGCTGACCCGGAACTTTATACCGCCTCAATATTAGTAAATTATGCATCCTTACTTACAGTAAATTATACAAAGGTACCTTCCTCTTGAATCACTCCATCTATTAAAAAAACTGCATCAAAATCAGTTGCGTAGTTTTAAAGATCTAAGCATATATAGGAACAGACAGCGGGAAGCGACTTTCTTTTATACTATGTAGCGATTATATTATTATGTATGTAATGGAATTGGTACGTTCCTCAGTGGTTCTAGATTCTAGGTTTCTTACATATTAAGCATTTTAGGCGGTTGTTCCTCCATATCTTAGTGCAAACTTGAAACAGATTATTATTAAATTATCCTTGATCATCAGTGGGACTAACTCGGACTAGACTTTATCTCTCTTCCAAGGGTCATGTGGGGACTTTCCCGCACATTGCTTGTTAATGCTACTATTTTTATAATTAGGTAGTTACCAAGTCGATAAAGATAATGAGAGCTTGTAAAAGACGGATATCATGCTGAAAATGTCGACTAACAATTTAAAGGCACTACCATTGTCACTAAACCAACGGATTCTGATATCGTAGACAAATCTCGCACGTAGTAAAATACGAGTAGTGATTGTTGTTAAGTGATGATGTTAAAGTCAGCTGATTTACACCACAATCAGCTGACTTTGATATGATAATACTGGAAATGTTCGGCTTAGCGTAAATTTAATAAGTGTAAAGAGGTTTCGTAAATCGTTTTAATGAATTGTCATATAAAATTTCTTGATTTTAAATATTATTATTTACTTACCTTCATATTAACTAGCTAACGTATGTAATGATAAAAGACTAGGGCAATAAGACTCTTAAGAAAAGTACCGCCTTCAAAAAAAGTATTTGTTAGTTAAATAATACCTAGTTCGTGGTTTAAGTTGTACTGGTGCGTACTCAAATTATAAATTAATTAGTCTTCTACAGATTCAACGTAATCGTTTTTATCTAATATTTCATCTAATGTGTAAGCAGTTGGCACTTACGTGATAGTGACGCGCACGATTTACTGCTGGGTGTGCTCACACATCAGGCTAAAGCTACACTGCATAGTAAAAAAATATTATTAATTATTGTATTTGACATTAAAGAAGTGCCGTCAACTGTAAATGTAAAGGCGCCTAAAGCCGATGACCCGATTTATTTATTTGACTTTCATTAGGTGTATGTAAATAACTTACAATAAATAAAACATTTGAATTCGAATAGTCTCTTGGTAGTTTTTATCTTATGAAGTTTATAAAAAAACTCAATTATTTTTATTAAAGAAAGGAATCAGGAACGGAAAGCAAATTGTATCTCTGTTTGTTGTATGTAATTAATATTGATTAAATTTTATTATATTGTCTATTTAGAATTTAATTTAATTTGTACACGTGTAAGGGTAATGTAAGGCTTGAACGGTAATGTAAAGATTGATTACGGTTTAAACTACCTGTTATTGTACCAACTTGATACGACTTACTCATATTAAATTTGTGCAAACAAATAATTTAGTATTTGTCCTACTTATATAATTTTTCCGTTCAGAACACAACTTCATGCGAGCTTTGACACATAAGGGAAAATTTTACTAAAGAACAGTCTCAAAAGTGTTAAAATTTCCTATTTAAAACGCAAGTCACCCAATGCGCCAAGGGTTCTCTATTGAAGCAAATCTACGTAAAATTTTTGAATAAATTAACGACATGTTACGCATTAAAACAAAAGCCAGGAAAATGTTTAAGAAACTAAATTAATGCTGAATAAGCAATATGATATCACAGGAACGTCTATACAAATGGGGAAGTTCAATATATTCTTCTGATCTATTTTGCTGAGTAATGATAGCCTAGTTGTGTTCAGATGATGTTTGTAAAACCCAGTTTGGTACCGTCAGCGGTTATTTCACGGAACAAATTTACTGAGGGTCCCAGTCTACTATTTTACTATTACTCGCTTCTCAATATTCTCGAAATGAAATGGCGAACTCGAATGAAATGGCGACACACGATCCTTATCAATAACGTGTAATGTCATAACGTGGGTTCGAAACGCGCCACGTCATGAAAACTATAAAATAATTATACACTACGTTTGACGTGCCAATCGTGGAATTATTTGTGGAATGTGCGTCATTGTGCGTGGAATTGAACAATTGAATTGTGCGTGCCGCGTTACGTGTTTTTAATGTGATAGTGAATAACCCAGTTTCTATATCTTTCGAATATTCCTGGGAATTGAACCCAAGAACATTTGAATGCCGGATTGGCATGGTAACAACTACACAACACGGGTAGTCAATTCGTCACATTCGTTGGTCGTATATTTACAGAACAGATACAAAAGACGTCAAAAAGTCATATCATTTGCCTCTTTACGTATGGGTATTATGTTTCAAACAAAGGTTGTAAACACCTGAGCGATAAAAATAACGTCTAGTTGTAGAAACATTTGTAACCATTTTAGTAGAAAGGTTACTATAATAAAGTAAAACAATAGGGTATTCATATTTAGTTCCTTAACGTTCCTGCTTTAAAAGATGAATAAACAATAGTTTTGAAAGATTATTATCATTGTTATAATTTACGATATGAACAATGAATAATTATACCCACGTAATAAATGTTTTTTTGGTTGATACATTGTAGAAAGTAGGTACCTACAGCTTCTTTATTTATATAAAAGTATAATTTATATGTCTATATTATAATTATGATTGTCAATTATCATTTTTATGTTACCAGTAGTATTTATAACATTGATGTAGCCCGTAATATATTTAGTGTTACACAAGTGTTGAATGTAGTATTGTAAAACAAGTACTGTAAAACACTATACCTAATAATTTTGCTTCTTATCTGGGGAAAAAATACATATAAGTAAGTACCTAGCTGTTTCTATGCAAATATAACAAGAAGCTTTACGTCTAGCAGTTGGTAGAAGCACGCGCGTGGTGTGTGATCGCGGTTCGCGACACGTGATTTGACCATAGATTATTTAGAACACAGATGAGACAAGTTTTATTTGGATGTGACGTCGTAAAATCGCGCAAAATATTGATATGTCAAATCAATCTTGGAGCTAAATCTGTAGATTTTAATAATAAGATGAGGTTGTTAGAATGGTGATTTTCATGACTGCGGAAACTTTATTTGTCGAGTTCTGTAAAATTAGTACTTGTAAAGTTTTGTTGTACAATAATATAATTATTATCAATAAGGATTTTCATGAAAAATATTCAGTTTGAAGACTAGTCATGAGGAAAAGTGAAAAGGCATACCGTCCTAATAAAAACCATGCTATAAAATGCTTACTTTATTACTCTTGACACGGAAAAGATAAGTAATAGGTATACCTATAGTAGTAGAGGTTTAAATATTACCTTTGGAATATAATTTACTTACGAAAAGTCTTGTAATAATCAAATGTAAAGCATGAATACAGTGAATACAAGACGTGAATACAGAAGCGTCCATTGAAATAGAAACTGCTTTTTAATTTCTGTCATCGCCAAATCTTAGATCAAACATGTTTGCAGTTGATCAACATTATAGGTGTGTCAATTGTTACACACACAATAAGCGGAAATATCGCCGATTACAGGACGGAGATGTTTCAAAAACAGAAACACTATGCATTGCTTTCCTAACCTGACTTTAATTACGTTGATTCAAAATCTATAGAATTAATATAAAGTTTGTTTGTTTGATTATTTGTTTGAACGCGCTAATCCAGTAGTTCACTGGACCGATGTGAAGAATTTTTTTATTGTAAGATAGTCCATATATCACTTTTAAACACCAAAACTGAATCCAAAGAAATTGTAGTGACTTAGCTACCATATTATACCTAAATGTTAAGACACAGTGACAGATCAAAGCTCTGTCATTAACATTTTAAGCCTGATAGTAGTCGATCATTTATTTCCTATCAGAATAATCTCTGGCATGTGCCAATACAAATATAATGAAGCGAGAATCAGAGTCAAGGAATTCATATGAAACATTTAAGATTATGTCAATGACCTGATAAAAACTTTCCATGGAGAAAAACTGAACAAAATAAGATTATATTTACATGTTCGGAAAAAAGTAAATATAATTTTATTTTAAGAAATAAATTAAACACAATAAATTAAGTTTTATAACTGCAAACATCTGTCTGGAGTATTACCGTTTCTACTTGGCGTTAAACTATTAATAAGACTAGATATTTCTACTTGTCCTGCATACGATTAGATATATTTAGAACTAGTTAAACTACACAACAAGTTTAGAAGACGGAAGATCGTACAAGGAAGTAAAACGTAACGGAGAAATTGGAGTAACTTGTTCCCATAACAACCGGTATGAAATTTATTGCCATAATTGATTTGCATTCTCGCAAAGGCATAAACAAGGATACGGAAAATTTCTATTTTATTGTCTCTTAAAGATTTCTAACAATAGTTCCAATTTCATTACCAATTGGAAGAAATCCTTAATTTAAATATAGTTGTAAATTAAGTATTTAATAATTCAGCACTCTTAAGCAATGCGACGAGATAAATTTGACACTCATGATATCAAATCGAAGCTTCGGGAACAAAGTTAATATAATTGGCGAATGAAGAGAATATTCCTGAGATGTGTGCAACTGCCCATTGACTTTAATTGTTTATTAATTGACCTAGATCTTTGGATCTTCGGTAAATCACAAATGTTGCCGTAAGCCAAATACTAAAATGGCAGTTTAACTAACATTTGATGAAGACAAAAATTCATCTTGTGAACTGAAATAGTATAGGTATTCTAAACCTTGCATGCACCGATTTAATCCGCTTCTATCAAATCCTTATAATGGGAAGATTTTCCTTTACTACAGTACAAAAAACTTTGTGACGGCGCTAGTTACACTTATTTACATTAACCATGTATGGAATAAAACTGGCAAACTTCAGTGCAAAGACACCGACTGATGGTGATTTTCCTTCACACGCACCGATGCTGTGTTGTCTCCAACTTTCCTCTTATCGCCGCAAACTGCGTGAAGCCGACTGAAGCCCCTTCTCAATGACTTTTTATAGCTGGCAACCGGAAAAATACTAGATAAACTTTATTAGTTACAATATAAAACGGATGAGTAATAATTCACGTAGTAAATCAATTAGAAAACTGCTGTTCTGTACGTTCCTCTTATGGGCCGTGCTTGCTTGAAAAATACACTATCATACAACCTAATTTAGTAACAATGGACTTCCTACAAACCAACGCCTGATGCAATTAACTAAAATACTCAATTATACGTATATTTTATGGAAGTTTAAGTAGAACCAATTCAATTCACTTAGGCCTCGCGTCGCCAAATGCATAAACAATATCACGGTAGATTTAATACAAATAAATAAAACAAAGGATATTGAGTATACGTATACGTGTACGTGCGTACATAAGAAATTTTCACACTTGTGTCTATTGAGATTGCATTGACGTGTTAATATTTTCACACATGTGTATTACCTTGGCAACTTGGATTCGTAACACGTGGCAAGTGTAATTTATATAATGCAAGAAAATGAATATTTTTATAAATGTTTTATTTTAATTTCCTTTAGAATTTTCGTGTTACGTTTAAAACATATTCTCTGTGACGTAGCCATGGACATCGATGTTCTATAATATGTTTATAAACTTCTCCAAAATGTTATTGTTAGGAACGTACAATAAAAGGTTACGAACTGGTCAGAATACTTCAATTTTATATAATCTAATAGGTGGGCATAATAAAAGTATTACGAATAAAATTGCCTGTAGGAGCGTTAGGCTGACCGCATCCGGCCGCTTAACCGTTGGTTGCTATAAAAACTTCAAGGACAAGAGTCGGGGACCCAAAGAATTTTGACCTCAATAGTCACGTCTACAGTAGGTTTTATTCCCTATCTTGCTAAATTTAAGTATCAAATTTGTTATGTATAAGTTCATTCCAGTCTATTAATTTGCACTTTATATTATGGAGTTAGGGTCACAGTACGATTAGATTTGCATATTAATTTCAATTTTATAGTACCTCATTAAGTAATATTATTTTTTGTCCTATATGATGAACTTAACAACTCATATCAAAATCATCACAATAAATCAGCGCTATAAGTTATTTAGTGTAGACTGTTTGCGGTGGCTATGTTCTTCAACTTGTGGGCCCATTATGATGAAACTCTTAATGCCATTCTGTTTACGTGTGTTAAGATAGCTAGTCGTCCCGTGACAAAAAATTTACCAATGATGAAAGAAAGATGAGAGATTCACGAATTCTTCGAATGGGTTTTGGTTGTTTGGTTTTACAAAGATCATGATAGGCCTGCTGGTCTGTGTTTACGTATTTCTCGATAGGACTTGAACTTCACTATACATGATGCCGTTATCTTAATCTAAATTACATTATGTTTCTTTTATCTTCCCATTACAATGCACTAATTAAAGTATTATTAACCAACGCACTATAATAGCAACGACCGTTGCAAAGATAAAAATAGGTGAACTGCGCGCAGTAAGAGATCAATATCCTCTGCGTGGTGAAAATTGTTCGTTGCACTCGGTGGGAATTATGATTAACTCGAAGCAAACAAGATTATCTTTTCATAAACCATAGTTGAATACAGTTCGATAAAATGTTGCTCGTTGCAGTTCGCACTCCTCGGCAATGGCCTTATCTGTTGAAATATTAAGAACAAAATTATTAATTTCATGCTGATGACGACTAAAATGACCTACCCAATAATAAAAGAAATAATAAGATAAGTTGAAATTCTTTATTAATTAATACTTGATACCAAAAGAAAAACTTTAGACTTTTCGGCAGTAGGTATGTTTTTTTTCCTTTTTTTATGTATTTTCAACGATATCTCCGTCATTTGTGAGGATTCTTATTTTACATAATATGAAAGGGTTTGCTCTGAATTTTGTCTCATAGAAAGATGAGACCGATTATTACCATTACGATGAGACCTTGGACTTGGGGAATACAAATATACAAACATTTTGAGTTTGCGTTTCTTTCGAAACAATTCAGTGTACCTTTGGATCTCGTTATGATTCTATTTTTAATTTAATCTCTTCAAATCACATATTTCAAGCGTAGCTTAAAACATTATTGATGGGAAACATAAACAGTTTGAACCAACTTTCATTATTCATAATGTTTACGAATGTCTGAGACAAAATCGTGTTTATTATTTGGCTCCAATCTTAGAAGATATGATTGAACCGACGCCAAATGCATATTTTGCAAAACGGTGTAATAATAACCCAGACGGTGCTATACTTACATTTCTACTTTACTCACTCAAATATACAGCAAGTCGTGTGCGACAAACGCTCCAGCCTTATTTGTTAGAGTGCAGATGAAATTTCGAAACGCTATTTCTGGAATAGGCGATCCAAATGGAGTTAATAGAATTATGACAATTTAAAGGTTTAATGCCAATTGCCCAAAGCCAGTTTTCCGATCTGTAAGCATGATTATCTTCTTTGATTACATTATTTTGTCAGTAAAAATAATGTCAATTAGAGATATCTTTTACTTGAGAATCGTTAGTCGTTAGTTGAATAAGATTTTGATTAGCCTTTCAGAAACCTGCGCTGTGGTTAGACCTATTGAACATTTCAAGAAAGACTTAATTTATTTCTAGATTTAATTATGGAAGTTATCAGAACTTTAGGTTGTTAACTTCTGCGAATCTTCATGTCATTAAGATCATAGAGTGTGTACTTCAAATTTAATCACTTACGTTATGTATGAGTCACTTACCTACTCATGAGCAATTTCACCTTCAAATTAGTAACTGGCGAGTTCTATATTATAGTATTTATTCTCGCAACCGTCAATATTACCGAACCGTTCAAGTTTATTAAACGCAGTAAATCAATCATTTACTCGTTTGAAAACACATATTAATCAAACGAAACTCATATCGTATATTATTTTTATTGCGCAACATTACCACCGTTATAGGCCAATGTAACAACGGTATCTTGATATTGCGGAGCGCATTGACGTCACTGTGTTTGGAAACCTCAAAAGAAATGGGCCAGCTTTCCACTTTCGTTCAACTTACGTCAAACGCTCTTGAGTAACTACATCCAATGGATAAAATACAAAAGCTGATATAGCTATTATTAATATAGCAATTTTATAATTTTATAAAATATGGTGGTTATGTAATTAATCATGATATATCATCATATATTAATATTATTACTGTGGTATGTGATTAACTGACTTTTATTTCCAATTAATGTGGATTTTTTCTTGATATTTTATATAATTAAATTTAAAGTTCCATTTCTTTTTTAGTATTTTAAACGGATTTGTTTAGATTGACCCCATATATTTCCTTTAAACTAGATTAAACCATCAAAGTGTACTTAACTATAAATGTTTTTTTCAACTGAAAATGAGATTAAATTAATGAGACTGTTCCGAAAGCCGACTTTCCTAATGCGTAACGAATGCTTTATTTACGGGCATTGAAGAAAGAGACAAATTGAGCGAAGTGCCTTATAATTATTTGACGAGTGGCTAGTATAAGGCTTTTTGACTATATGCGGCTCAATTACGATATTTGTGATTGACAGAATGTTGTGTTGTGACCAATCATAGAGATGCTTATTGGTAAATGTCACATAGTTTCTTTTCGACCGTTTGAATAATAATATATATTGTGGTAAGTTGCGAAACTTGTTCCCGTACTAAGAGAATTTAGTACCTACCTTTTTTATCATCTTCTCTCTCTTTCTCTCTCTATCTCTATCTCTCTATCTCTATATCATTTCCGTATTTGTAAGTCTGGGCAATATAGAAAAACGTCTAATCTTTCGTCCTATGCTAAATTGCAACAAGCCTTCCACCCATCTAGACGTAGTGCTACATTTGAAGACTGCATTGCTACAAGTGCTTCATCTTCTCTGTATCTGCTCCGTATTTGTAGGTCACCTTGTTTGTTACAGGGTTATTATTAAAGGCAGGTAACTGGATACGTTGGACGCGTTCTGGATTTGCGATTCTGAGAATTATTTTGTTTTATTTACCATCCTTTATTATCTTTGTCGGCGGTCTACATCCTTTCGGTTCTTAGGAAGGTACCTCATTTTACGTGTTTTATTTATACATTAAATTTTATTGGGAATAATGAAGACATCGTTTTTTCTTAGTATCTATCATCTCAAAATAGACTTCACCGTAGCACCATACGTATTAATATTAAATACATAATTGCACACGTTTACTCTTTAAGTTTTATGTGCCAATAAATGGACAATGTAGTAGGATATGAATTCGTTGTAAGTTTGAAGTTAAATATTAGTTGACGGATCAATCTTACCTTTGCGAGTGCAAATATACTTAACCAATGTGGTTTTCGGGTCTGTGATAAACCGTGTAGTGTCACTCACATACTGTGATAAAGTGTGACCCACAAAAGTTTTATCACGATTACCTAAAAATAGATCGAATATAAATAACTCGGTTGCTGGGAACTAGTGTTCTATAGTATATATTTACTTTGGTTTCTACATAATGTCACTTCAAAATTCACTATAAAAATGTTAGTCTGCTATTAGGTATGCACCTATTTCAATGTGAGAATTTTATATTTCAAAATATTTCCAATATTTTGTTATTACACGTTATTAACCTGAATACCGTAAATTATAAAGAACTGTTCGGTATTTTTTTAGATGCAGTAGGAACATTTCAAAATAGTACCTAAGTATCTCGAAAAATGGTATACCTAGTATATATAGGAATGTTTGCATATCTTGAACTTTACACCTATAGGTATATCAATAATTATGTTGTTAAGTTGTTGCTAAGTCCTGTTCGTATCTCATAATAGTTGTTGCTATGTTGCATGAACTCACAACATACCTATTATTGATAAATAATTGAACTCCAAACGAGACCGTAAATAATTAATTGTGTGTTATTTTTAGCTTTTATCTTGTTTCTAGTGTAAATATTTTTAAGCACGTTTGGATTCCCGTGGAATAGCTTGATGTTCATTATACCAGTGTTGTATTGTATAATATATTATATAATTATATATTTTTTATTAAAAATGTTACTATACTTGGTAACATTTTTTATCAATTTTAATATATGCCTTGCGTAGCGATATAGTTTAGTCTACTCTTCCTAACTACAAACATAATATAATTTTTGAAAAAAATTAATTCAATCTTAGCAAATAATGTAAGGAAACATATCATTTGAGAAACTACAATATTCTTTCAATTATATGAATATTAGAATTTTGTAAATGAATAAATTTATTTATATTCTCATTATTCTCATATTTACCTAAACTTTAAGAAATTATGGAGAGTTCTTGCATTCAGTAGGTACATCTTGGTACCGTATTCGGTATTTTACATATTAAAACTAAATCTATAATTCGGAAACGACTTAGCAACAAGTTTCTCAGTTTTATTACTATCTTTTGTCAGCTCATTGCTTAGACAGATGTTTGAAACGAATGTAAGGTCGCGCTTAACGTTTCGTTTTGTATAATGAACGCAATTGTATAATTAGAAATTACTCCCACAACCTCAGTGCCATTACATCATTTTGTTAAAGTGTTAAGATTTTGTTTTAAATTATAAGATTACTGCTGATTACTAGCAAACGTTGTTCTGAGATATAAATTATTTGTAGTCAATATTTTGCGATGGGCGTTGGTAGTAGAAGTAGTGACTATTATCTAATCTGTGATAGAAGAATGAAAAAATACGACTTAAGTAATTCGTTATATTATAGTTTACCTTATGACAGAAAAGTATACAAAAGTGAGTTTTGCCATAATATGGAAATATCTGCCCGACAAACTGTGATAAAGTTTTATATAAGGAAAGATGCAACAAGAAATTGATATAGGTACACATGTCATGCATCAGACTTGCAAAAACATACCTTCGCCATAAAAATACAATGAAGCATAGAGCAATATTTTAAAGGCGTACACATAAATATTTATAATGAAGTCACGCCACAACCTAGTTACATGTACTTTCATGAGTACCATTAAACACCATGAAAAGTCAATCGTGACTGGGCTGACACGTGGCAAAGTGATAAATAGAATGAGTGAAGAAAAATGACCTTTATGTATTAATTTGTAAAGGTTGCTTTTAAAACAACATCGATTCTTTACAGTTCTAGAGGGCAATTTTTATAAGTGTCCAATTATCATAAAAGTGAAGATACATAACTTTAAAATCCTATACAAAAAGGAACGATAATTACACGTGTAAAGAGTTAAAGGAACCATTAGTCAAAGATGTCTTAAGTGACCCATTTAAAGTAACAAAATGCCTTGAAAACTAAATAGGGTTTTTAAAACGTATGCATTGGATATTAAAAATATTTTTTTGAAGCACGAATAAAAATATAAAGAAATTTAGATTAACTATAAAATAAAGCAACTGTATTACAGTATCTTTGCGTGACTTCAAAAACCTCACGAATTTTGAATAGATCATTGATACAGTTTAAAAATTCCACAAAACAAACAGAAAAGGATATTTTAAAAAAGGTAAACGAGCGGAGAAAGCCGAAAAAGAAGCCAGCATAATAATATGAAAGTAGAAAGCTGTGACATTTTTTTATTTGAACAGTAGCCATATAACGTATAATAAAGAACTACGTTAAGTAATCGAGTTACGTACCTAATGTCACTTTATCCATACGATTTTTAGTTCCCGATAC
>DWQK01002553.1:0-12953 GCA_018231225.1 Noctuana stator | reverse complement strand
TGTCCGATCTGAAGTCAGCGTCGACAGTGGAAGAAAGAAACCTAAACCGACAAAACCTAATCCCGACACCGCAATTAAATATTTAGAAAAACTAAACAACCTTACCAAAAGTATGCCTGGTTACTCAAATAAGAAACACAAAAACATGCGATACAACATACGAGTCTCCAATGACTCTAACAAAGAAGCTGAAAGAAAATCTGATGAAGAAGTCATAAGGGTTGAAAGTGAGAAGAAAAATAGGGATATTGTATATGACAGTGCCACACTAGACAGTGTAGTGAACCTTATCAAGACTAAAATGGCTAGGGATAAACAGAGAACTAATAGTAATGAGAGGAGTGATAAGAAACTATTGTTCGGTGAAGAAATAGATCCTTTCATCGATGACAACAATGGAATAGATTTCAAAGACGAATGTTATACTACGGGATGGGGGCGGGAACAAACAAATGGAACATTGACCGATGTTCTATTGGAAGCTGAAGTACCAGTGTTACCACTACAATTATGTAGGGATAGATATTCACTTACTTTACCATTAAATGATGGACATTTATGTGCTGGCAGCACCGACGGCAGCACTGGTGCATGCGTGGTGAGCAGATTTTTCTCTATATTAAAATATATCTCGATTCATAACGGGTTTCCTCATAGTTGCTGTAGTAATAAAAATGTGATCGTATCATGAAATAATTATTTGATTGTCCATCACAATTTTAATTTAAAGTAGTGCAACCTACCTCAAGACAAAAAAAATTGATTGCGTGCAAAGTCATTAATTGATAACGCCATCCCGATCCAATATTCAAAGTCTATCAATCTTCGGGACTTTCCATCTTCAGAATGCAAGTAGATCAATCACTGTTCACATCTCAGCTATTCCTTATCTGCAATCAGACTTACTGTCTCTATTAAGGCGATGGTTCGATAGACAAGTCAGATTGAATTTGATTCAGTTATTTTAATTGTCCTACTCGTATCGTATTGTTTCTTCCTCTTTCAAAAACTGTGATAGCATTCCATGAATCAGCGGTTGGCCTGAATTGATTATAATTATTATTTGTGAACAGGAAGTCAAGTATTGCAAGCTTTTTCTCAATTTCAATAAGTTTTGATTTTGAGAGACTCAACAGCAGTTTTGCTTTCCGCTGAACTTCTCAAATATCGAAAACCAATTTGTAGTGTTACATATAAAATTCCCAAAGTTCTTAGTATATAACTATCATCGTTGTTTTCAACTCCTACTATCCCTCTGCTGGGCATAGGTCTACAGGGCCACAGTCTATTGGTGAATTTCACACCAAAAAACCATCTAAGTTTTGAATTTGGATATTTGTATTAAAAGTGCGCGACAATTTTGAAGTTCGTTGTTTTCATGACACGAATAATTAGTAATAATATTAAGTTACATAACTACCACTAATGCCGCGTGGTGTAGTGGTTACCACGCCAGTTCACCATTTAAAAGGTCCCGGGTTCGATCCCCGGCGGGGCAGAAATTTAATTGATGAGTTTAGATTTCTGTTTCCGGTCTGGGTGTTTGTGTATTTGTCTTTGTACTCGTATGTGTCCACGGCACCCAGGGATTCCTAGTGTGGAGCTATGAGGGTGAAGCGTTATTTATTCATTTATTTTTATCACAAATGGTAATGTTCTTCCAGGGTGATAGCGGAGGGCCTCTTCAATGCCGCACAAGGGGTCGCTGGGAGCTTCGAGGCCTTACGTCGTTCGGGTCCGGGTGCGCGCGGCGCGGCGTCCCCGACGTCTACACTAACGTGGCTCACTACGTGTCTTGGATATATGCTCAAATCTACGCCACGTAGCAGTCGGTATGGTTTCAGTGATCTAGACAATTACAAACTAGCCTATGCCCGCGACTTCGCGCGCATGGTTTCCAAAATCGGGTCTTAAGAGAATAAAATGGGTGACACAGTGACAAAAATGAATCAGAAAGTTCATTTTCGGCGACATTTAACCTTTTCGTAAAACAACGATTTTAGTGGAAAAAAAAATGGGGGAAAAAATTAACTTAATTATGTTCATCCTAAGAGATACCACTAGGGGATCTCTAAGTATATGAAATTTTAACATAATCGGTTTAGCGATATGCCTGTGATGACGATTTCGCATTGATAATTGTATGAAAAGATTGACAAACAAGGCGATTAGAAACAGGACGCTGATGATCACGATAAAGTAATCGTTTTTCAAGGGCTTGTAGGGAAAAACGACGATTAATAACTAGGTACAAGTACCTACAATGTTAAACAAAATTACAATATTTGTGTAGGGAAATGGCTTCGAAGAAACTTATTAAATAAGTTATTAACAGAATACATATTTTGTAAAGTATTGATGTGCTAAGAGACATCAAATTCCAACGTCGCTCACATTTCGTTTAATGCAATTACTTTACCACAACACTTTATATTCGGAAAATGTTACAAAAACGTTACCAATTGCTAAAATAGAACAATGTTTTGTATGGGTGATAGATATGACTTATAATGTAAATATAAATCTGTTTTGTACATAAATATCATTGATTTAGATATAGATCTGTTGATTACCATGTGTAAATATAATTTCTAGTCTTAATTATATTTAGAAAATTAATTTAATATTTATACTGTACTATTAAAAGGTAAGCAAATGAATAAACAACTGATTGTTCCATAAAAAATGTATTATTATTAAAAATAATTTTACTCTTGTACACAATACACCTTCAGTCTATATTTACAACCTTATCTTTTATTTAAACACTACTATTAACAATAATATCACATTTCTGGATTCTATTCATATTAAAATTAAATAAAGATATAAAATTAATGTTCAACCACTGGGTAACATAGGGCTATCATAGATATATCGATCAATATCGTGATGCAATTTAAAAAAGGAATATTTTAGAAATTTTATTAATTAATGATTATTGAAAATCTTATGGTACCTATTAAAAATGTGTTTATTAGTAAGAGTAATTTCCGTAGGTATCATTGAAGATAGTCCGGTGGTGAAATTTTTTTTAATACTAAATGTTATGTTATTTTTTAATTCTACTATTCTCGCATCTAGAATATTAATTGCATCGTGTACCGATAACTATGGTATACTAAATATAAAGACACAATTACTTATAAACAAATTGTACTTAGTGCATAAATAGTAACGAAGTATTGTCATTATTAAAATAAATAATGATTGATCTCGAATCTACAAGCAAATATAAATTGCTAATACGAGTAGTAATACTAATTGAGCAATAGATTTCAAATGAGATACAAACAAAGACAATTTGACTACAACTAAATTGAGGCAAAACATTTACAATAAATCTTTACATAGTAGGTACGTTATTTTTTAAAAATATTAACTAAACTGTTTTCTTTTTAAGTAAGTGCTTTGGTTATGTTAATATTTTGTACGAGTTGATATTTAAAGTTTCACAATTGCATATTTAATGTAAATTTCAACAATATAGATATAAGTTTGAAATAGGTTTTATACAGAATTTCATAGATATTGTCATATTTTTTTGTTCAAAATTCCTAAGGGGTTCTGAGTGCCGAGGACTGGCTGCCAACGGAATGACGGATGTGCGAATTGTTTAAAAATGGCCGCGACAACGCGATGGCCAAGACAGCAGTTTATTAATATAGATTTTATATATAGGTAGGGTAACTGATGTAATTATGTTTAAATTTAATTAAAAATAAATCTATTAAGTAGAAAAATTAAGTACAATAATGCACTCATTTAACTGGAACTAAGTTTAATGTCAAATTTGACGCTGAATGAATTAATAATAAAAAATATAGTATTTCCTTCGTTATCGTCACACATCATAAAATATAATGAAAATATGATGTAGGTACACCTAATTCCCAATCACATGTACCGTTCCGTAACATAATATTGTACGTCGCAGTTTGGAGAAACTAAGTTAATACTCATAAAGGCATCCATGGCATTGCAAGGCAAGATAGTACCGAAGTTTAATCGTCAACTTCGTCCCGATCCAAATTGAATATTCACCAACTTGGATGATTCCAACAATCAGGGTTCGTTCATCAGCAGTTCTGGCATATCTGGATCTTCCTCCGTTATCGCCAAAAGCGATACCGCTTCTTTAGCAAGATCCTCGTCATCTTTAAACGCGTTATTATCAGACATACTCAGGATTACGCTGCTTCTTCGTCTTTCAGTGCTTTTCCGGCGGACTTTGGGCTGCTCCTTGGGTTGGATGAGCTTGTACTTGGGTTTCCAGATGCGGTGGAAGCCCTGCATTCCCAAGAACATGCCGATGGCGAAGAGCAGCACTTCCACGGTGATGACCAGTGGAGGAGCGATGACGATGCGGAGGCGAAGTAGAGATATCACTTCTGGGGGCGCTTCTTCACAGTGCTGTAAAAATAAAGGATTAACAAGAACGAACGGTACCAAAAGGTATTTAGAGTAATTTAGAGTAAATTTACATGTTTAAGAAATGAGTTGTTAAAAAATGTTTTCAAATAAAAAGTAGGAATTGTAAAAATAAAAGATGTCTCTAACTGAATATTTGACCTAGGAATCACGATGTCCTATACAAACTTTGCCCCCCACAATTTTTCACCTCTTTAGAGGTAGAATTTCGGAAATTCCTTTCCTATCGGATGCCTACGTCATACAAATTATTTATTACCTATAGAATATTTTGAGTAAGTACAGAATGTTATTTCCATATTTATAATAAAAACAAAGTGAAATTGATGACTGTGGGAAAAGCGAAAAGCGGGAACTTACCAGAGATAACCATAAAATAGGTAACACCTTGTTGTTCAAGGGTTTGGTGATGGTATTCCCAGGAGACATCCTAACTGCTATGTTCACTTGAATGTTGATGGACAGTCCGAGGGGAGCTCCAATTATCTGTAAAAAAAGATTTTAATATTATTTCAAACCAATTCAGAGTCTATTTTTCGGATTTAGGTAAGTTTATAGCAAGGTGTAAGGCCGGAGGTTCCGTGACGCGGAATAGCTTTTGTATGTTTACAATGACCACTTTTATTCTCGAAACATTCGCCGCGGTAGCATATCTCCGCCGCGGAACTGTTATAGCGAACCCGTGGAACTATCCGCCTGCCTGATTGCCTGTTCTATTCTTACATCAAGATTTAGCTTTGACGCTGTCTCTTTCGCGCGCTGCTCCGCCGATGTTACGTTTTGTATAAATGTGATTATCATAAACCGACAGCCAGTAATTCATCAGATCGGTATTTAAATATAACTACATAATTAATTATGAACCAGGAAAGTCGCAAAAATTTTAATATTGATGGACTATCAATATTAATTTGAATAAAAGCCTGTCTGAGCGTTTTGGCAGCTATTCGATTAATCCGGCTAATTTGTCTACTATAAAATTTTATATAATTTGTTGTCGGATCGAAACTTGTTATTAAAACTGAAACCGACTTCGTTTAATGCTACCTATAGGTACTTTTTTGTCTGCATATCTGTTTGATTGAGTTGAAGTATGCAAGTCTATCGGTGTAATTACAAAAAAATTATACATGCGTTGGACAACGGTCTAAAAAATATTTTTTTTTTAGTAAAAAACTTATACATATCTCAAGTTTGTTATTTGATCTCCAATAGATTACGTCAGACTGACAAAATGACAAATATTCTTTGGCAGATTTGAAGCGTCGGTTCAGTCCCTTTAACAAGTCTCCCTTTAACAGTCTCAATTTTAATCTTAAGTCTATTTACAACAGGGCTTTGAGCTCAATCAACAGCTGTAGACCTTTATCACGGAAATAGCGCAAAAATGGCGATTATCAAATCGCCTCAAAACTGTCAGACCCCATGCCACTCCAGTTTACCTAATACCTATTATAGAGGTCAGTGACTGCAATACGTTTAAATTTTTTATTTTTGTTAATATTACTCTTACGTAATAATGTCGCTATGTAAGTTTCGGTTGAACAAGTAGTTTCGGAAAATTCTCTGGCGAAACAAAAATTTTTATTTAGTGCCGAAACTTACAGAAACCAATCTGACACTAATTTGATTTACGTTTGTTTCACGTGTTTATGCTCGTGTCAGACAAACATTGGTTATTCACGTGATGTTTATCTCAGAAGACTTTTTTGCCACTATAATATTGGTATAAGTACCTACCCATGAAGGAAGTTCTCGTGTAGGTAACTAACTTTTGATTGCCATGAATTTTCCCACGATTATGCGGCAAATTGAGATTTGACAAAAAATACCGTATCTTTAACACGTTGAAAATATTTTGACAGATTATAATCGGTGGAACCGGTACAAAACGTTTTACATCGTATTTTAAAAATACATTTGTTAATTGCGAGTAGATACAAAATACAGCAATTAATATTATGGAAAATGATGCGCAGGAGCTGGGTAGTAAGATCACACAAATAGTACTTAATTACTTAATTAGTAATTACAGTCATATTGTCTTTCTTTAGGATAAACATACCTACATTAAAAGCTTGCTGACCTGGTATACGTTGTTCTGCCATATAAGTTATTTGTAGTGAATGTTTTGCTTGGTATATGAAATATATTTTTTATATGTTGCCGAGGACTAATATAAAAAATAAATTTTATATACCACAAAACTTAACTTCAAAATCTATACTTATAACAAAAAAAGTTTCATCAAATCAAATCAAATCCGTGCAGTAGTTTTTGCGTTATATCCGGACAACATAACTCTACTGCAGTTTAATTGTAAGTAGGTATAGATTTTTTTTCAACCCTTTTCATGTTTAAGAAGAGACCAGTGTCCAGCAGTGGGACAGTGATATTGTGATAATGCTGATGAAACTTACAGGTTCAACATCCACGTATGACAAATACTTTTCAGGCTCTGGCTTCATGCCCTCGAAGTAAGACTGCTGAACTGGATCTGTGTCTTGAAAGTGAGGCTTTGACAACGCAATCGGGAAACCTGCAAAAAAGTAAATTAAACATTTCAAATTAAAAAAAAAGATTTAAAGTGTTCTCTGCCTTGAAGCCGTGCAGAAATGTAATAAATTTTGGAAGAAAAATGGAGAAGAAAAGTGCAGAGGTTTTTGGTTTTTAATCCTCTGTCCAAATACCATTTTAGCTCTAGTCTGGAGTATCAATGCATCTGGAGTATTCTTTATCCATATTCTGTTAAAGGAAACGAGCTAAAACCGGCGAAATAAGCTTTTTTGTGATTGGCCGGCGTAATTATTCTAGGACCGTGTTCATAAAGATACATTTTAGTCTGTTCGTGCGTCTCGTGCTGTTCAGACGTCTCCACTTCTGCTGCGATGTTATAGTTTTATAATTATTTTTATAGCTTTTAGACAGTCGCGAACTATCTCAAATGATGGATGTATATTCCAGCTCAAGACCGTTAAGAAGACAGTGATGGGAACATAGCAGACTAGGGATCCAGGTATGGCCTCACTGATTTCTGTCGTTCAATGTAGGAATCGCGTTGTCTCATGCAAACTTGACCCTGGTTAATCAGCTCGTAGGCGTGGAAATTTCTTATAGGATGCCTATGTTTTTAAAAGAACACGTTTCGAGTTTCAGGCGTCTACGATCAGCGGTTTAGATTGTGTGTTGAACCGTCAGTCACTCAGGACAAAGCACATAATTTTAATGATTTTTCCTCTTTCAATCCATGTTTATTTGATTTTGCTTCCTTTATTTCGTAAAATAAATGTTAACGACCCATGTTTGTGTGTTTAGGTTCAGTGTTAAGACATTTCACACGCTTTTTATAAGCGGCAAAAACTTAAGATGGTTATTTATTTACTTCAAACATGATAATTTTGTAGGAACGTTTTAGTTATGTGTGTGAAATCGTTTATAACAACACGAGTGGTTGAGCTATGAAAACCCATTCACAGAACCTTTTGCACGATATTTTTATTCAATAAATCGGAGCAAGACTACTTTACAATGCAATATAATTATATCTCGCGTCACGAAAGAAACCGACTCCAAAGTTTTCGTGCACATACTGAAATTTAAGACTTATATGGTTTTCTCATAGATGCCGTCGTCAGAACGCGACCAAATTTAATGGGACCAAACAGGAAGCATCAGCTTTCAAATAAAATAAGAATCATCTAAATCCGATAACCCAGCCGGACGGTAACAAACAAAAAAATACAGTCGAAGTGAGAATATACTCTTTTTTAAAAGCCGGTTAAAAATTACGTCCGTTACTGCGTTTTACAAGGGGATTCACATAAGTCCTAGACTTCTCGTTTTTATTTTTATTGAATAACATAATTGTATGTATTAAAGGCACATTGTATTAAAGATATATTGATTATATTAAAGGTTATTTGAAACAATCGATTAAGTTTATATGCTCAGCAATACCAGAAAAACTCGTTTAGTTAAATCACATTATACATAATTGGCCAGAAGCATGCACACGGATTAGGTATTAAAATATTTATTAATACTAGACCTTTCGAAAAACAATCTGATATCGATATTTCTTTACGTATTTTTGCTCAATCTAGACTCTCGAAATTATTATGTACTTGCTGGATACCAACACCTAGGTGGTGCTAGCGACTTCGTCTCTGTAGGATTAGTATTTCGAAAAATTCACACAATATCTTTATAAATGTAGTCTATTTATTCTGATGTATAAGCTATATCATTGTAAAATTTCATTAAAATCCATTCAGTAGTTTTTACGTGAAAGAGTAACAACATCCATCCATCCATCTATACTTACAAACTTTCGTCTTTATAATATTAGTAGGATTATAATTAATAATTATGTTTTTTTAGGTAATATATTGTGATAAAGATTTTATTATTATTTACTTACCATAGTAACAGTTGCCGACGTCCACGAAGCCATCTGGGAGACAGTTTGCAGTGCATTTGCAGGCGTATGGAGAAGATTTGTTAAACGCTGAATCTTGCAGTCCATATCTAATAATAACCAATCATATTCATCAAATTATTACATAACTAGCGACCCGCCCCGGCTTCGCACGCTACAAAAACCTATATAAACTTAATACACTACAAAAACCTATATAAACCTTCCTCTTCAATCACTATTTAAAAAAACCGCATCAAAATCCGTTGCGTAGTTTTAAAGATTTAAACATACAGGGACAGAGAAAGCGACTTTGTTTTATACTATGTAGTGATTATAAAATGGTACTACGCAAATACAGATAATGGAACATTACCTACAACTGCTTAAAAATTATAGTTAAAAGTATATTATTTAGTAAAAGTAAAACACTATCAGTTGATTAGAACGCATATAACTTTGAAAAGTCATTGTTTTGCGCCACTGGGATTTGAACCCGATGGAGTTTTAAATATATATTCAAATAAAATATATTCTGGTATAAAGGTAAACATAAAAAAATGTAAAAAATTCACCTGTAAAAACTGAATCCGTGTTTTCCTTCCAACTCCTTCTGAAATCTGAACGGATATATCCTGCAGGCTTGCTTCCTGAAGATGGGTATCTCCACGTCTTTGCTGATCTTGGGCGGGAGCATGAGTCCTTCAAAAGAACCTTTGATACGGTTGCACAGGGTGCTGAAACAAAGTAACACTTAAGACAAATACTTGAAAACAAAACAACAAATTAATACCGGTCAAAACCGATTCACTGCCAATTATCACTTACCTAATTATCAATCAAAGAACTGTTTTGAAAGACAATGACTACCGTAAATGACTCTTTTAAGGATGGTTAAAGTACCAATTTTAATGCATTTATGAGCATTTAAAGATACTTATCATATATGAAGAGCTAGGTCACTACAATATAGTCACTTTAACATTTCAATCATCTTGTAATTCACCATGCCTGTCATCTTTTGGGGAGTCCGGAGTTTCATTCCCGGCGTTTTCAAGATCAATTTTGATACCCGTTTCCGATCTGGGTGGCTATGTAATAATTTTTTATTTCTATGTCTATGTAAAAGCGTGGCAACAGCTAGGGGGTACTATATCCAGCAGTGGACACCAAAATGCGGTGGAAACCTTACCTGGTGTTCATGCTTCGGAAGCCCTGCTCCTCGATCCCGGGTACGTTATCCCACAGGTTCACGGAATACCTCTTACTGATATTCCTCAGTTCAATCTCAGCCTCCGCTGTCTTCTGCGCATAGAACTGTTGGCAACAACAGACAATAATATTAACTAACAATGAAATTTACTGGTAAATAAAATAATACCGTCCAATCTGACCATCAGGGGCCTTATTCACTATGACATTAAATACACGCAACGCAGTGCGCATATGATTTTTCAATTTCACGGACAATGACGCACACTTAACGCATAATACCGTAATTGGCGCGTCACACGTTTCGAACCCGTTTATGTTTTAAACGCGTTTGGACATCACACGTTATTGATAAAGAATCTCGTGTCATAGCGAAGAAGGCCCCGGTGAGATTGGAGTCGAACGCCAGTCTATTTAATGTAAAAAACAAGCAAACAGCCTTCACACACGCAGGTGAACACACCAGAATTCCCCGTGCTGTGAGAACCATATTATTATAAGTTTGCCGTTTATAGACGCACCCTATTAAAAAATCAGTAGTCATATTCCATACACGAATAACGAATACGTTAATCGGATGTAATTAGCCTTAACCGAAACATTTACATTTTATTGACATGATTGGTATTGACCGATATTTACTATGTAAATTAAAGGTTATAGCCCCATATTACAGTGCCTAACCAATATTTACGTTTGCGAATACCTACCGAGATTACGGAACACTGTTTGCAATCAAATCGATTAACGGTTAAAGTTAGCTTATTTCCTTTCAATTACAAAGATAAGAAATGAAACTGGGACAACGCATAAAATTTGCATGTAAATCACACAAATTTAATAAATAGCTGTTTCATGTCGGAAGCAAACAGGATTCATAATAAAATTAATAAGGTTTTGTTCATTTCATTTTCAAGATAAATCTAAGGACAAAATAATTATAAATCGCGCTACGAAAATAGCCGAGTTAAAAACTGTCTCGCATATCCTCAATACAAATTTAACACTTAGGTATATGCTTTACGGATGGATGCTACTATCAGAACTGGACCAAATTTTAATGCAACCACAGGGGAAGCGCCAGCTATCAAATAAAAAAAAACTAAATCTGTTCACCTAATCGAAAGCCATGAGGTTACAAACATACAATCGATTTGTGAACTTCCTCATTTTTTGAAGTCGGTTGAAAAGACCTTCAAACGCTAGAAATTTACATTTTAACCCAAGAAGTTACTTAGTGACGGTTCATGTCTTTGCAATGACAGTTTTTCTATATTTCTCTAAGCTTAGGAAGGACAAGGTAACTTAGGAAGAAATACACGAAAATATATCACAGATCATGTGGTAATAATTCAAATTTTTTATAGTCGCTTTTCATGTAAATATTGTATGTACAATCGAGGCTAAGAATGATTCAATGATGTTTACACTAATGAATGTTTTGCCGCTATTAGGTTCATCGGTAAGTGTGACTGTGTTTTTGAGTAGGTACACAATGATACACAGTCATCTTCACAAAGGAACGGTAATGTAACAGTTAGAGGTGACTTTAACGTTAAATACATACTGAATTATGGTAGGTTTATTGTCAAAGCTATTGTTCAAAGAAATCAATGAGCTGACCCAGACAGCTGACATCTTTAGAATGTAGATGTCAATGAACTTGAACTGTTACTCTAGTAATTAAAAAAAAATATCCGTTTAAAAGAAAGATTTCAAAAAAGGAGAAGGTTCTCAAATCCTGTATATTTTTAAATGCTTGTTACATCATAACTTTCGACTGGGTGAACAGAATTTGATGATTCTCCTTTCATTTGAAAGCTATTGGCATCCATGTGAAAACCATATAAATAATTGCAAATTTAAATTAAAAATACGTGCGCGACAATTTTGAAATCGGTTGTTACAATTATAAATCGACTTACCCTATCCATAATTCCGATCTTCTCGAAGTCAATCCATCCTGGCAGCAGTTTGTTGGCAATGGTCACGATGGGGTCGTAGTAACCCCACAGCAGCTCTTCCGCGGTCAAATTCCTGAACAGCTTGGAACCAATCGCAGTCATGGAGTAGAAGGCTCCAGCATTCGCGAAGTAACCTAGCTTGTCTGCTAATAGAGTGCTAATAGCCTGGAAGACGAGGATTATTTGATTTATTTATCTAAGCTAGGTATCTAGTATAATGGTATATACCATTAATTATTTTATGGTATAGGTAATAAAGAATAAATAAATAATAAAATTTAGATAGAATAAAAAATGATACAAATGGCGAAGATAAGGCACATTTAAACCGACATTACTCCCCTTTATTGAATTTTCATAAATAATCTTTAAAGACAGTGTTCACTGAAAAATTGTTTATGAGAACGTTTAAAATTACCTGTAATACCTACTTGTTCAACAATTGCGAACTGTCGTGTTGGTAAAACACCAGCCTTGTGGCACACAACGGTTCTAAACTTCAAACTTTCGTTCCAAAAGCACGCAAAAGAACTTGCGAGCAAATAATATTATCAATATTCGACATATTTCTAAAGATTTGCGTATTAAATGTCTAATTTCTCACAACGTCCTCTTGTTCTTCACCTCGAAGGCCCTTCTCCAGGCAGGTCAATCAACCGACCTTGCCAGTAAATATGTACACAAATGCTCGTGTAATTTAGAATGTAACATTCTTATGTAAAGTTATGTAAACCTCCGTTTAAGGTAGTATATATGTGAGGTTGTAACGTTCTCGCAGACTTTTATCTTTTACTACTCGTAGCTGTGCCCCGCGGTTTCACCTGCGTTAAAATTTTTTTCCCAACATTTCCCTTTACTGCTCTGCTCCTATTGATTGTAGCGTGATGAAAAGTATACTATAACCAGCTCAGGAGTATGAAAAATAATTG
>DWQK01002552.1:0-12956 GCA_018231225.1 Noctuana stator | reverse complement strand
CTCTTCACAACCGAGGAAGGCCTGGAGCATACTCCACCACGCTGCCCCAATGCGGATTGGTGGATGGATGGTATTTAATAGTATATTTATATTTATTATTTCCTACTTATTTTTTTTTATTTATTGTTTTTTATACTAATTAATAACGCTTCACACTCACACACAACGACTATACAAAAGGCGACTTAATGCTAAAAGAACTACTTGTCAGTCTTCTTTTAGACTAAGCAGAAAGCAACTATTGTAGTTGTACTTCAATGTAATCAAATAACGAATCGTTATTTTTTTCTTTAATTTCTTTATTAATAAAGAAATTTTTTTATAGTCTTATAAAGAAAAAGTAATTACAAAAATTATAAACTCGACTGCGGTAAAAAAAAACTTAAGTTAAAAATCTAAATAAATGTGTGTGCGAGACGATTACGTTAAATTATATTTCGTATTATTTACGTCTACCTCACATCTCTATTGTAGTAACTTCGTGTTTGTTCGGATATTCATATAACAGTTACAAAGGAAGAAAACTTATTTTGCGGCGAACGTACTCCTAACTTTCCTTAGCCTTGGGTAGAAACAATAGATTATTTAGTTGCTAAGTGAAAGTTAAATATTGGACACGAGATCGCTAACAAAGTTACATAC
The DNA here is from genome assembly GCA_018231225.1 of Noctuana stator. Lineage (NCBI taxonomy): Eukaryota > Metazoa > Arthropoda > Insecta > Lepidoptera > Hesperiidae > Noctuana > Noctuana stator. The sequence goes on along the minus strand of DWQK01002552.1, from coordinate 12,314 downwards.
CTATTATAAGCTAACATGAGGTTTGCTTTAGGTTGTAGCACCTAATGTGTTTGTATTGTTTGTTCAAACACTTGTAAGATTACAGGAAGCCAAACGAAGTTCGGGGCATAACTTAGCAATTTCCTTTATTTGTAAGTAAGACTCTGTAATATAGAGGTAAACTTTTGTACACATATAGGTTGGTATCTACCTAAGCTTACTAACTACCTAAGCTTTTAGGTATGATTGTTGTAAATGGCTTTTCTCTATCTCTCTTTTTTTTGGCAATCAAATTCGATGATCTGATAGTTTGAAGATGTTTTGATGTTTTCGTCTGTGACCGTAACACAATTTTTACAATAAAACACCTGAAAAATTATTAATTTTAACATTCGAAAAATAAAAGGAAACGGTGGCTTTAGCGAAGGTCAATACCTTCAAGTACTCAATAGTACTTGTGAGTTGTGACAGAATCTTATATGAAGCTTTTGCAAACAACATTTTGTTGCAAGTTTATATAATATTAGTTTACTTTTCTTTAATACACGTTACAATATTCTTAATTTTCTATTTTTCAATAACGATGATTTCAGTTTGGAGGTTAGTGATTGTTCCGAATTTACTTACGATGCAAAGAAATTTGCCAAAATAAAACAATAAATTCGAACAATTATGTTTAGGAGGATAAAGCAAAATTCACAATGAAAATATTTTGTTTGTATTTTATCCAAGGACTTGCAGAAATGGATGACCTCCATAGAATAATAACAAAAATGTTGGATGAAAATTTTTTGAAAGGATATAAAAACTGATTCATTCTACTTTTTTCTTACTGTTTTCTTATAACAACAATTTAAAAAATATATAATAACAACTGAATAGTATTCCTTTAAAAACTTTTATGTTCTTATTTCTTTAAAGACGTAGAGTGCTAAGAATTGTATTCATAAAAGAAAGAGTAGATATATAAGACTCAAGAGAAAAGTTAAAATAGTAAAAGCTTGTTAACAGCAAAAGTCGAAGAAGTGCGCTAAAAGTAGGGGTCCGCTAATTAAACCCACTAATTGTTTGAAATGGCAATTGAGACCACTTAGAGCGGCGCTGTCGAACCATATAACTTTAAACATTGGGTTATACTTATACTGTCCGTACATTACCTTAATTTGTAACTAAGTAAGTTTTATTTTTATATTTATTAAGATAACGAGACTACTGCTAGCCTTCTAGCACAGGCATTTAGGTACGCCCCCAGTATACTGATATAACTTATGAACCTAGGTATATCAAAAAGTTGTTACAGAAAAAAGGTATGTTATAATACTTCAATACCTACCGGGATATAATATTCCAAATATATTCCCAAAATTCAATTTCCCCACAACAACAACCAAGAACGTCGTAAGCCAAATCGTGAACGGCAAACAGGAATTAGATGTAACCAATTTAATTTACGGACCTTTGAAATATCAATTAAGTCCGAATGATTGAAAGAAGCCTCTCTTAGACGAGGGTAAGTTAGGTACTTGTATATTTACGTGACATATTTAAAACAAGGTGCCTTAATTTTCTGAACGGAAACAAATCACGGTAAAACAACAGTGTATTGTGATAGAAACAATAGAAGCCTTGAAGTATTGGCACACGCAATTTTAGGGTTCCTTGTCGAAATTGTGAAAAGGGATCCGTTGGGTAATTGTTAAATGAATAAAAAAATTAAATAAATGTGATGAAAAACAAGATAGAGAGCATAATGTAAATTTTATTAATACAAGTTTTGCAATTTTTAACAAAACCAATGAATAAAGAGAGATAATAAGGAAAGTGAAATTGAAGAATGAGACTTTAGCAACGAGAACACACTAGCAGAACTTTGCTATCTTAGGAGAAGGAATGGAATTATACTGACCGTTTGAGCTAACAAGAACATTGTAAAACAAATAACAGTAAATATTAGGTAATCACTGTTGTAAAGCTGGGTGCAGACCTAAGCTCATTTATTAAACCTTGGTTCGCATAGCTGAGGTAATTACAAGCTAAATAAACTAACTTAGCTCAGCTGTTGGTTTGCAACCGGCTTAAGTATACGTAAGTATTTAGTGAAAAGGATATAGCCTTATGACGTCACTGCTGAAGCCGGTTAGTTGAAAGCAGAGAGGTTAAAAAAACGCAGTCAAGTGAGATGTCATGACATAGGGACATTAACAACCTTGTACTGTGAAGAGTCACATTTGAATAAGAAAATAAGCAATGAATACGATTCACTCTAGTTCCCATTGTTTTCGCTAGGGGCGCTGCTAGTTAATGTTTAAAGAAACTCGAAATCGAATTACGTTTTTCGTAAATTATAATTATTATGAGGCATTGGCGATAGAGCGGTATCGTCTCCATGAATGGTAAGTCAACTAAACAGTTAATATAATTATTTGTTCTTCAAGATACTTACGGAACCTTCGATACAAAAACGCCATTTGCACTAGGCCTTGTTAAATGTAGGACAGCGAACAAACAAGAGGTCATAAGACGAACGCAACACAAAGAAAAAGTTTCCTTCCTTCCATTTAAAATTGTTCCTAAGCTTCTTTAGACGGTAGATTTCAATGGACTAAATTGGCCGTGTTTACGAAAAGCGCAAAAAAGTTTGTAAATTATCTTTGTTAAAAACAGAAAAGACGTGGAGTAGAAAGTGGCGTAAAATATTACTTTTGTACAAGTTTTCATTCTTTATATTTAAATTTGTACTTGCCTTGTCAGTTATTACAATGTTCTTATGTGTAAATTTGTAGGTATGTTAGTTTGGGTTAAATCTTTGAAGCGAAATTGGGAGCATCCTGATGTTCGATTGGTCATGGAAACGGGGATAAAAACTTTGAAACCCCCAAATAAATGGTCTTTGTTTCGGGCAATCATGAGTTTCGCCAAAATTAAAGGAGTTTCTTAAATTACCAGAGTCGTTTTGGCGAGACATTTCGTGCCGAGAGACCTATTAGTGAAGCCAGGTTTAGCAACTAATATCGAAGGTAGGTCATTGAGATCAATTGGGCACTTTCGTCGGATACTCACAATAGATACAAAATATTTTAGAACAAAATTTAAAAATTTTGTTCTAAAATATTTTGTAGATTTGAACACAATAAATACGCGTTGACAACGGAAATACATCCATCCGCTTGTCTAGTAGGTAATGTTTGAGTAGAAAAAAAAAATTCTTTTTTCTTTATCTACCTACGATTAGGTAAGTACTTATTGTTAGCCGTGAAATTGGTATTTTATTAACTTTAATAACATATGAGAGTAACAAATTTGAGTGTTCACCAAAAAATTATGATCTTGGGTAATAAACATGAAATCTCGTTATAATGTAGGTAAGGTAATCTCGTAAAAGGATTAAATTTTACAATTTTATGCTATCAGTCTACACTGTGAATCATGTCATTAAAATTCATATAGGTACCTATACCTATGAACACATAATACAGGTACCTACAAAAGTTTGAATCATGTCTCAATACCTTTACCTTACTTTTCCTTGAGGTTTTTTTTTCGCCCTCGGCCTCGTGGGTTTTACTCACACCCATTTTGAATATTTAATTTAGTAGCGACAGCATGTTTGTTCTGTAATACAGAAAAAAAATGCGTCGACTTAATAATACATAAAGTAGTCAGCATTGTAAACCAAAAACCAAACCCATTGAGAAAAATATGTATGAAAAAATTCAAATCTCTGTGTCCGCTAACTCTATTTATTGAAAAAGAAAATCTTTCAAGTCATTTGTTACGTTACAATTACAGAGACTGTAGGTACTTGCTGAGAGAATATCTTTATATCTCTATTTTTTATAATCTTCGTCCACATTTTTCCAATTAAGTTCAATTTTACTTAAGTTCTATAAAAAAAAACCCTAACGTTAACGCACTAAAATGTCCCTTTGCAAGATAATAATCTATTGTCAACGAAATTTATGAACCGTGACCGTAGCTAGAGTTAGCTATAAATTAATTAAGACCCCACATTGTGGCCTGGTTTCTTTAAGTGAATGAATGAACGCAAACACAGGACCAAGCCACATTTATAATTACATGCAACAGTTTATTTATTTTTTATCTTTACCGTAAATCAATAAGATTATTAGGATTTGAATGGAATGGTATCGATCGCCGATCCCTTCTGGAGTAGTAATAGTTATATAAGTATTATCTCAGATTGTTTCTGTAGGTATAGCTGCAAAATGTAGGTCGGATATAGATGAGCGACAATCACTACTTAACATATCTAAAGATTTGTAATTAATATCTTGAAAATCGAAAATAAAGTAGCTACCCTGGTTGACAGTATTCTCGACATTAATATTCCTTTTAAGATAAAGCAAATTATGTTTAACTTTAAAAGTAAAGATAATTTAAAAATTAAACCTTGCTTTTCATGGAATCAAAATATCTGTAAGCAGTTGATTCTAGATATTTATTCTAATAAAATTAATCTAGTAATTCTACTAAACTATTTTAAATTAAGCTTTTGAAAATTACTCAAAAGTCTGGAAGACAGAATCTCCAACTGTTGCTAATTTATGTCCTTCATTAATAAAAGTAGTTACCATCCCAAGTATAACGAGTCAAATTACAACCTAAATTAAAATAAATTAAAAATGCAATCCAACGCCGCCATCACATCAGTTATGGTCACAGTGAGTAATTAATACCTACAATAAGTTTTGTAACTATTTTATAGATTTAAACATAACTTTTAAAGATTACCAACCACATTTCATGACTATAAAACAGTAAAACTAGGTTAAGTTCCCTCGTTATACATTGTAAATGGATGGGTTTTCATGACTCCAGCACGCTAGAATTGTGTATGTACGTAGGTATATATGTATACCTACGATCAACAGATTGGAATAACCCAAGTAGAACGTAAGTGTCCATGGGTTGCAGTGAACATTTAGGCGGCTATCTGTGCAAGATTTACTCACACCATAATATGACAAACGATATACAATACATGGTCGTACATTCAATTGTCTGAATCACGTTCAGACGGCTGCTGGCTGTTAATATTCGTTCATATGACCGATGTGGAGAGCGATGCACCGACAATTAACTAATTTAACACGACAAACGTTAAGTGGATAAGGCTCATTGTCTTCAATAGAGGAAGCGCCCACGAACTTTGTGTTCAGTTGGCAGTCATAATGTACTGAACTCTAGGTTTTGTTTTCTAATAATAATAAGGAACATTATAACTTAATGTAGTTTAGCCACCCGCTCTGAGGGGTTTCCATCATTGTTCGAAGTTACCCACATATACTGATTTGAAATGCTTCAATGAAGTGGAGGAAATCATCGGAAGGAGATGTGTGCCTTAGAATTGTCCATAATTATTTCGAAGAAAATTTGAGAGAAACATAAAAAATTCTACAATCCTGACATAAAGGCCAGCGTGGTGGGTCTGTGTCAATATTAGAAAGGATTACCTTTAAGTAAATGTAATTATATGTGTATAAGTAAATACAAGCGTTAAGCAGCATACTTACAAAACTTACTTACCTACTTAGAAATTACTCGTCTGTTTGGGGGAATTCAGTTTGTTCCATTTTAATTTATTTTTGAAATCTTTATTAATGCAAAACACCAGTCAATTCATACATACATATTACATAGTTAACATTTAAGATATATATTTGGTTCGTGAATAAACATGACCCAGCTTATCTGAAAGTATATTGACCAGACCTGGATTTGATTTCAATTTCTTATTCATTGAATTCTGTTTTTATTGTACATCTAAGCTTTTGCCCTTGTATCTATTATCAGATAGAATAGTAAAGGTTGTCGACATCGATAAAAAGGCGATACGGAGATGGCAAGGACGATGTAACATTTAATTACTTGGCTGCGTACCGAAATTTCAAAAATGTAAATATATATAATTAAAAAACAAATAGAATAAAAAAGACATTGAGAATCAAAAAAATTAATTTTTGCATGTGAGGCAATCGTAAGTGATTTTTCCTTGGCGGTGTTGTGTAACGTAATTTCGAAATAGTAAAGTGTAATTACTGAGCTTAAAACGAGAAACAAAATTAGAACTAGCTTCGGCAGTAAATAATTACTAAAATTTGAACGATACTCTTACTAAAATTCCAAGACTTTCCCAGATTTCCCGGTCATCTGGCAACCCTAGATTTAACTGCCTATTTTTGATGTACAGTAAACAGTACATAGTATTTATAATTACTTTACAACAAATATCAAAAGCTTGAAATAATCTTAAGTTCTACGAAATGTCTATAAAGAAATGTATGAGGAACAGTGCAAATTGATTTACAATTAATGCCAACATGTAATAAATTTAATTACTAATTAACAAAAGTAAGTAAGTATGTGTGATTCTGATTACGTTTTCAAAAAGTTTATATTGCTTGTATTGTTTCTCATTTATGTACAAAGAACTTCAAAGAAGTTTGGTTGCTTTATAAGCGTATGTGTAATGTTAGCAATTGTAAGTTTCAGCTAAACGAACAATGCTTGAGGTTTTGCATGACTTTAATGTTATGAGTAACAGTTACAATATAAATAAGTAGCTACTTAAGAGAGGGTACAAATGTAAATATTAAATTTTTGTTTTCATTTTTAAAGTAGTTATAAAAATATAAATACGTATACAAAAGCGTTTTTATATGAAATGTACGTATATCGTGGAATTTCGTTATAGGTAAGACTACAATATGCCCCTTTTTGTGAACACTGCCATTAAGGTAAGTACACGTTTCATTTCCAATAAAACTAATACACCCCATACCCCATCAATAAAATGACAGTTGTTGAAACCAATAACAATAAAGAAATTAAACGAAATGCCCCATAGATTGTACGAATCACCGTGATTTTTCAATAAAACGTAACGACCCACAAACGGAAGTGGGGGACTGAATTTTAGAGTCTCAATAAGTGAGTTCAATTAATTTATTGGAAAGGAAAATTTTATAGCTTTCCCTTTTGGGCTCGCTTTTTCGATATTTACCTACTACTCATTTTTATTGAGGTATTTCTTTTTTTTACAGAAAGGAATTGGGACCATTTTAATTTATGGCCTTCCATAGACATCATCGGCAATTTGTTAAAAATGTATTTAATGAAATGCAATACATTTTCATGAAACATTTACATGAAAATTCAGTATTACAGTGGGCTTACATCATACATTTTCTATTCATAAATTAATAAATATCATCACTTCCAACTTCCAAAAAATAAAAATCAAAAAGCAACGACTGCCAATTGCTAATTTCCTTACAAATTTGCGTAGTTCAAAGGCAAAAACTCGGGACAAACTACCCTTGTCGACATTTTCTTTGCCAGTTTCACTTAATTTAATTGTACCGTTTATTTTAACGTCTTTGCTATTAAACCTCCAAGTTGTGAACGGGGTTAATTGAAAAGATGAATAACTTAACAGCCACTTGGACGAAAATTATAATCAGACTGAAGACTTTAAAACTTTGTTATGTCACCCCAAATTATGATTTCCAAAGAAATAAAAGCCGCGGACGTATAATTTTTTTTTTTTATTTCATTTAGGTATTTGCATTATTATTTACTTTATTTTTATTAGCATTTGCAATAGTTCCTTCACACATGCCGGCGGTCCAGACCGGCGGGTTATTACCGGCATTAGGCTGCCGACACGTGAATCACAAACTGCATGGTGCCATTATACCCCGGCAGTCATGATTACGCGCGACGACTATTCTGTGCGGTCTGAAATACCCGCCGGGAAAGCCGCCAGGCTTGTTGACGGCATAGTACCATACTAAACGACTCGTTTTCATTGATTAAATATAACTTTTTTCTAGCTATATTTTATCAACTCTATATCTTTCTTCCTTTCTTAACAAAACTCTACTATCATTAAATAATAAGTCATTATAATTTCTGAGAGTTAAAAATTTGTTTCATTGCAATATTATTTAGATTATCTTTGTCACTTTTCTATGAGAAGGTTAAAGATATATTTAAAAACGAATACAACGCGAAAACATTCCCCAACTCTTCAGGAAAGAAAAGTATGTCGGTCAACGCATAACTTCAAAGCTTTTTGTGAGATAATGATCGAAGAGACATCGTCGCAACAGATATTTTTCAGTTCAAAGAAAAAACCAAAATAGCTCGAGTATTTGGGTTTGGGTAACGCACCGGTGACAACATTTGATACACGCTATTTAGAGAGAAACATGTGGCAATTTATTAACTGTATCCATTATTATTTGACAAGCGCGCTTAGTCCCGTAGCTTGTGAAAATCGTGACTATAGAAATTTAAGCGTTATGTCGGATGTCCCCGTAGCTTCGGACTAGAATCTAACATGTTGTAAGAGATGACTAAACCTGCTTTAGAGGGCTACAATGACATCTCGAGCTTTAATGCAACCCCGAGATATACTATAATATAGTCATCGACAATAAATAGATAAATACTTTTTGTAGTGTATGTGTGTGTAGGTACGTGTGTCTCTGTGTTGATTAGCTTACATCATTGTCAATGTCATTGGAGAAAGAACTCGAAGGCGGGAAACAAAGGGAATTGACAGAGTGTTATGCGTGGGTGCAGGGAGGTGGTGGATGTATGATAATAAGACACGGGTTCTGCGCAAGGGTCGCTGCGCAAGAACAAAAGTGTGATCCACTGCTGGTCGCGGTCCAAATGCGCTAAAACTAGTTGTAGAGCTGGTTTTAGTGCGTTGAGAATCTCACATAACCCGGCATCACTTCCATAGCATCTGGGTACTTTTTCGAAGGATTCTCAAAAAGAGATGAGACACCGCTAGTGGTTTAATTACATTAAGAACATTACATTAAGTACCTGTCCAGATATTTGACTTTGATACTTAGTTCAGGCGTAACCGTAAAATTTCGGAACCAAAAGAACCAAAAAATTATATTCGTAAGTTATGATACTTACGCCTTTTCTTACAAGTTATGCGCGAACGTGCTCACTGCCGTTCCGCGTGAGTCACGGTCATCAAGAGAATGTGTTGAGTCAGATTATGAATCAGTCAATGCTACGAGTACAATCGGTTACGGATACATGATCAGACCAGGTAAACAAATATGTACTTTAGTTATAGATCTTTTCAACCGGCTAAAAAAAAGAGGTCTTAATTCTACTGTTTTTTTTTATGTTTGTCGATTGTTTTCGTAACCCGAGTTATAATTATTGTAAATTTATGCTCCTTACCACATTTCGTTAAGAACCTATATAAATCTAACAGTAGTATTTCGCTAACAACCTATATATTCTCTAATATATTATTGTACGGAAAACATCGTACGCTATGTGTGGTATAGAAAAAGTGCAAAAAATAATCACAGCATTTAACTTAACGACTATTACTGTCGAAGGGAAGTGATAAAGAAAGGAGCTGAAGCGTAAATCTATTTTGGTACAGTTTCCTTCTACTAAAAGTGCAGTAAACTTGCCGTATTACAACGGTAATGGAGAAAACCAGGCGGGCAGTCTCGATTTCAATTAAACGTAAAAGTAAATAAAAACGTTAGTAAATAAAATAGATAATTACTTTAATTTCCTTTTTCGTAGCTATTCTTTGATTTCACTTCCTAATAACATTTTTATTTGCCCAATGGTCTCAGATGTACCTACCTACCTAGTCGTATATCACCTCAATCTAATTTTGACGAATGGTTTACCTATTGGTTTTAGTTCTGGTTCTATATCTTTTCTTGTAATGCTCTTTAAATAATGTAATTGTCACAAATTATTTTCTCGAAATATGTTTGTTTCACTATATTTAATATTTTTTATCAATTTACCGTGCCTTTTCTGTGCCATTCCATTTCCGTCAACATTTCTTTCAATCGCTATAAGAGTATCTTAATATCATCTTAATGATACCGATTAATACAACAACATGCATCTAACGAACCAATAAATTTTTATCGAGTCACCGGAACGAAACGTAGATGGCGTTTATTAAAAATTAAATTGAGTTCTAAATCGTTGCAATACGATTCAAATAATAACGCCTTGTGCAGTCTGTGGTGTCGTATTAGTATTAGCTCTCGTAAAGTATAGCTCCCGGACATAGCAGTGATCAATTTGAGACTGTCTGGTTATGATAATAAAGTAGAAATTTCTCTAATCGTAGTAGAGGAAGACGGAATTTCATCTGCATCACAAATGATGGGATTAGCGGGGTGAAAACAGTAGTTATTGGAGCATCACTTTGTATCAACAAAAAAAAAGCAGATATCATGTATATCTAGCCAATAATGGGTAAATACTTAAATAGTAAATTTAAATATCGTTTATGAGGTGGTCCGCGAAAAATGTCCGAAATGATATAATTACTAAGGTATTCTGGTACAGCCAACGAAATAAAAAAATAATATTATTGCGTTAACAGCTGTTTCATTTGTTTTCGCAAAATCATAAATTTAGGTCAAGAGTTTTAACCGATTTCCAAAAAAGGATTAGGTAGATTAGGTTAGGTTGGTTAGGTACCTCATAACTTTCGACTGGGTGAACGGAATTGGATTATTCTTTTTTTAGTTGAAAGCTGATGCTTGCAGTTTGATCCCATTTTAATTTTATCAAGTTCTTACAACGACATCCATGAGAAACCCATACTTAACTTAACCCATATTTAACTTTCCTGTGAAAGTTTACGGTAATATCGTCGGTAAAAATAATAAATCTATTATATCTTAACTTCACTTGAATATACCACATCACGTCCTTAAGTAAACATTGCTGTTTTTGCACGGGTGTGAATGTTCGCTCCATATTCGTAACGCGGTCACATAATTCACAATCAGTACCTACGGATTTTATTGTGAATGAAAGTCAATTGATGATATCGTGTCGATAGTATAAATACTAATATTTACTTTCGACGCTATCGATTTAGGTGTTATCGATAAATCACACGTAGATATGCGTCGTACAATAAATGTTACTTTCTCACCTATCTGTCCCCATTTCGAATTCCCATTCTGCTGCAAAATCTAATGACACCATGTTCACGCATAGTGATATTTTTATGGCACTAAAGTAAATAAAAAAAATTAAGTTAGTTATTTTGTGAATTGTTAGATACATAAAACTTTAGCTGCAAAACAAAACAACATCTACGGATAAGTAAAATACCTATATTGTTAAGTATAATTGATTATTACAACTTATTCATTAGTTACCCAATGATGTTTAAAATGAAATGCATAAATTTTATTTAATTTTATTGTTAACATCTATTCCCAATATTGTAACAATATTTTAAACATAATTTATAGCTCTACTCTAATGAGTATATCGTTAGGTCTAACATTATCCCAAACTACATACTACTACTACTAGTGCATAAAATTGCATTTATGCATAGAGTATAATCAGATACCAGGGAGGCAAATTAAATAGATTAACGAGGTTAAGTCCCATTGACCCATACAGCAAGGTCCAGGTAGCCTAGACACCATGTGAGATTACCGCGAATTGCATTTAAATGCACGACGCGGTACAGATCGAGCTGTTGATTTGAATTATCCTGCTGTCAGTTTCCCTACACCTGTCCCCAGGGAACTGAGCTGCGAAGGTCGAATAAATAACCATATCATCATATAATTCGTATCGCATCCTATTTTATTCGGTCTGGTTCGTGAGAGGTATAGTTCTGCGTTGCGAAGTTATAGTGAAGTTATTATAGACGTGACAATTTCATATGTTTCTCTAAAGTAAAATACATAAATTATGAAACCTGTCATACTACCTGGTAATTGTCTCGTTGGGGATTTAATTATGAATACCTACGGTCCTACGTAATATGAGACTTACCTAAAATAGACACAAAGCCCAAACCGACCTACTTTTGATTCTACGTGTCCCCGATGTCCTGTCGCCTTGTGTCATTAATGGCCTACAATTACGCAACACAGCGGACATTTAGAACAAAGCTAAGGCACTTATTCTACAGCTTACGATAAACGAACATCTATAGGGATTAAAGATAAAATGGTCTCGCTCGCAAAGTAGATGATAAATGCACCTGCACACTACGAGTACACTTCATAAAGATGCATATTTATTTAGTCTTCAATATAATTACAGAAGTTACAGGTTTATTAGACCATCATCGTCGTTTAAGAACATCGTTCACCTTGCGTATGTAATAGGCAATTTTTTTGACTTATGAGCTGATATTTCCAAGGTGTTTTCTTTTCTTATGGGTGTGAAAAATATTTTCAAATATGTGTATTTTCAAATATATCCACGATGTCATAGATAAATGAGGTATTTCTACAAAAACTGAAATACTTTACTAT
>DWQK01002551.1:0-12958 GCA_018231225.1 Noctuana stator | reverse complement strand
AGTATGCTCCAGGCCTTCCCCGGTTGTGGGGAGAGACCCGTGCCCAGCAGTGGGACATAAAAAGGGTTGAAGCCATTAACACGTGTAAGAATTATCGTGTATGTGTGTTTCTTACAGAAACTCATACATATACATTTCGAGAATTTCTTATCTCATTATCTTATTATCTTATTAGCTGATCTGTCGACAAATAAACAAAAACTTGATTCGGGAACCTGTCACACCGATCCAGAGATGATATGATTAGCGCCTAGCGATGAACTGGTGCTTGAATTTGAAAATTATAATATTATAAGGTGATGTTGACAAATTGATATTTATCCATAATTCAAATTGATTTATTTATTGAACATCACAGTCACACTGCCCAGGTTCTTCAACGGCAGGCATATACAGTAATATATAACACATACAAAGACAAATCATAAAGTGCATCACGCAACTAATAGCTAACCATGCATTTTACCACCATGAAGTCTTATTCAGCTTCAGCCCACATACTCATAGATTGGTTTTCGGTTTCATACGTACGTAAATCGTACGTACCTAATCGACTTTTTCGTTCCTAGTGTTTCGCTCAGCGCGATCACTCGCCGGTGATGGCACAAGGTGCTGTAGACCTTAACCATGGTTTAGTTGTCAGTTGTCACGTAGAGGCCATTACTGCTGTTTACATAAGTTCTACGTCAATAACTTAACTTTACTTTTGTGGTTTATTACAATGTTTAAAAACTGGTAGTGCTTAATCGTTGACGCTAATGTTTTCCAAAAAGAATAAGCTAATGCGTCCAGCTGTCGTGTCTGTAGTTTACGAGTATATAGAGCGTTGTTTTCTCACAATAAGTATAATATATTGTTATGTAATATATCTATCACTATAAAGTAATGTAGGTATCTACTATAATAATTTACAAGTCATCGCCTTCGTGCTTATTTGTTCAATCTACCATGAATCAAATTCTACATTAGAAGGTTTTTTCCTTTAAAATTCGAATTGTTACGATGCCACGGTACAGATAAAATTAAAAACATGTTTTTCGACTCTTTTAAAGTAAAATATGTTTTAAATGTTTTACTAATCGATGTGAAATTAAAGTGCGCATCTTTCTGTATCAAAAAGTAATTTTCGGCAAATATGGTACATTGAACAAATAAGCACTAAGGCGAGGAAATATAAAGTAGTTTTGTGTGTATTGATTTCTACTACTGTGAGAGCAGAAAAGAGCAGTCAAGTGCCCGAGACTCTACAATCTACTGAAACCGAAAAGGAAAATAGACTTAGGCACTAAGAGGAATAAAGTAACAACTAATACTAATACATTAAAGGTATTGTATCATACTAGTAGTCATAATAAATTGCATGATTTATAAAGATATTGATGACATAGGTGTAATTAAGTACGTGGATACCTACGAGTGTATACTTTTCACACCAATAAATCTTCTTAAAGATACACTGAACGACTTTACAGCGTGTTTACTGGGAATACATATTTAATTTTCCTTCCTCTTTCAAAGTTTAATGGTTGATGTAGGTACCTGTTTAATTTATATATAACACCTACTTTGTGCATTTTTTTCAATAAGTGTTTTATGGGTGTATAATTGCATATAGGTATTTTGCATATAGGTTTTAGACCCGCGTTTTAGTTTTAGTTCCCGCTTGCGTTGATCACTAATTTATTGATTTCAGATATCTATTTACCCTTAAAGATTAGTGACGTGGCTATAAAAATCGACATACAACAGAAATCTTAGGTCGAAAAACTATTTCATCTATGTGCGTGTTAATATTTTACAGAAGAAATTACCCTAAAAAGTAAACTCTCTTTATGAATTGACAAAACAATTTCAATTTGACCAATTTCCATCACGTATCCAATGAATCAGCTGTATTAGCGCCGGCTTCACGGATGTTTATAAATAAAATCGCATATGTTATAAATAATCACGTGCAATATTTAAAACAGTATAAATAGGTCACACGATACGAATAAAACACATCGGTAATAGGAGACAATAGCTGAAGATGTCTTAGAACAATTTACAATTTTAACAGACTTTTAATTTATTCACGGCTGAGTAGTCCTAACGATTATGTTTACCTACACAGTAATTGATACCAACACAAAGTTATCCAATTTTAATTTTAATTACGGTCGGGAATTGTATGCAAAGTTTTTAAATTCAAATGTATTATGTACAATACTTAACAAAAATGTTGACCAACCCGATTACCAAAATGCCCCTCAATGTATCGCCACAATATAGTCTTACGGTATACCTATACTCTACTACTGCGGCTACTTATACTTTTGGAATAGAAGTTAATGCAAATTGAGCATCAAAGAGTGATTAATTTAAAATTAAATTAAATTTCAAATTATGAAGACTTCTTTATGCATCACAGCATTCACTTTGAACTTTAATTTGTTTAGGGAAATAGTGATATTAATTACATTTTAATTACGTGACGTTAGAGTATTTTATTAGACTTGTTAATTAATTATCAAAACGAGTGTATCGTTACTGTTTTAACCACAAGAACATAATATAGAGTTTACATAGATAAGGTTTTTCAATATTTATACTGTTCGTAGCTCGGGACAAAAATGCAAGCAACGGAAACTTTGCTTCCGGAGTCAAGGGCGGATAGAGTAGAAGTTACTTCAGTCGAGCTATTACCCACAAAATAAACAGGTACTTACATACGTTAGCTCTGGAAAAGGTGACTGCGTGTGTGGTTGCACGTCGTCACATTCATAGGATGAGAACTCATGCTAGTTACGATCAATGTACTACTCCCAAGTCTCTCAATACATTGAGGAAGGCCACTTATCCGCCGAAATCGCTTCGTAATGATAAGACTGCCTTATGTGTTTATCATTTGTATGTTTTTACATCTTGTTCCTGTAATTTCTTTTGTTTTCTCTTTACAATAGAGTATTTATCTACCTGTATTATTAAACCTTTATTACATGAACCAAAAGGTTTCTTTATATCAACATTCAAGCAACACAGTCAGAGTCATTTTGGTCTAATTCTATATTTTTGAGTGTAATGAGCCCGCAAACATTTTCTTAAAATACTTACATGAATTTATTGTTACAGATATTGTTCGCACATTAGTCGGTAATTGCCAGATTGTGTGTGTGCTATATAACTGAAGTGCGGAGACCTGCATTGGCATTGTGTTTGTGTTCTCATTAGGCGATTGATACAAATGCTCGTTATGAAGACATTTGGTTTTCTTGTCGCGTGTGCGGTATGTGGCGTGCACGGGAATTTGGGTGAGTTTGCGTTTTTCTCTACATTACAGAACAGCACGTAAGGTACTAGTGTCCAGTGGTTACGGACATTGAAGTTCACATTTCAATGATGCACATACGAGGCCGTAATCTCTGATAGGACCGTGTTACTATTTGATGTTGTGTATGTGAATTGATAGAAGCTACGGTGATAGTGCTTAGTGTTTTTATTTTTAGTTATTTAATAATTCTTGCATACAAAACAGTAGGTACTTACATAATAAAATATATTGAAGAAATATTGCACAAAGGTTAAGTTTGACGACCCGCATGGTGTAGTAGTACCACGCCAGTCCACCATTCAAAGGGTCCCGGGTTCGTGTCCCGACGGGGCAGAAATTTAAATGATGAATTTAGATTTCCGTTACCGGTCTGGGTGTTTGTGTATTTGTCTTTGTGCGTGTCCACGGCACCCACGACACAGGGAATCCTAGTGTAGGGCTGTGAGTGTGAAGCGTTTTTAGGTGTTAAGTTATTCCTGAATAATTTCTTACACCGAGAGACTGGAGAAGTCATATAAAATGCGATTTTAGTGGCCTTGACATATGCTTAACATAGTGGTACAGTGTTCGTTCATTCAGCGCTTTTCAATGCGGAACAGTGAATTAATCAAGTACCACACGCTGGAACTTTATGGACTCTTGATAAGCATACAGATTTTTCTTACTATGTTTTCGTTCAATGAAGAGTTAATGATAAAACTACTTTAAAACGCCCACATCTTCAAAAATTAGAAGTGCTCACGACGACGTCTGAAGCCAGACTCATCTGAATGGGCCAAAGCACGTTCTATTTGTACCTACATTAGGTACTTTAAATCTAACATAATTGCGTAGAAACATTGAAATTCATATACAAGGAGTATACATACTCCTTCTAATAAAAACATACTTGACAATGAAAATGTAAAATCCTTGCCAGTACCACAAGTGGCATTGCTCGGCCGGACACAGCACCTTATTGTCGGATCTGTCTACTTCAGTTACACGTTTTTATACTTATATTTGCAACCTTGTGTATTACTTATGGTGTACATAAATTGCAACAATTCTATTTTTATCCTACTAGCGGCCAACCGCGGCCTTGCAAGTTTGTATTCAAAAAGGGCTGTAACCTTCTTATATTCCTTAATTTTAAATAATTACAAGAACTTATCAAGATCTTACTATAATCTCTAAAAGTTTTTGACATCCTTTAGGCAAAACGGCAAAGGATGTATCGATAGTAATCTAATATTGCTGCTCCAATTATTAAAAAATTGAAAGAAGGTGGTATCATAAAAAATCATAAAAAATCGATCAATTGACTTGCTAGCGTATGACGTCATGTAATGTTTTATTGTATATAAACCTTAAATAAATAGATAAATAACATTTTTATGTTCATTACAATGCTTTAAAATTACTGTTTGCAATTTCATTTGACATTCGCTTATAAATGTAAAACGTTCATTGAATAAACAATTAATTCAACATACCTGAAATAATTCTCGGAATGTCTTAAACTTGAATGATCTTGAACTTCATAGCTAGCCTAAGGGAGATCTTAAAAAGTCATTGTAAGGTAATTTCTATATTTTCATTACTATTTAATGATAATTATGTGAAATTAAATGAAATTAAATATTACGCGTACACATTACATAATTAGGCAGAGTACATAAGATTCATAAATACTGCTTTTTCCGGCATATTCACAATTATAATTTCACGAACCTACTATTCTGAGCAAGCCGAAAATTTGTAAACATATCTACGAGTATAAGTTAGATGACAATGAAATATTGTGATGTCATATTACGTTATTTCATGAGTTGGAAGTGCCACAGGAACTCCGTAACGAAACGACGTAAATCCATTGAGTCTGCATTAGTTTCATTTATCGTGTCCTGCAATATACCAAAATACAACCCAATTTTTACACATAAATAAAATATTGAAATCATTCGCTGTCGCACTGAATTGCCGAAAATAAAAACAAAATAACGTTGCCAATAGTTTCACAAGAATTTAACATTTACTCAATTTATTCCACAGCCCCTTTCATCACACCTTGTAAGTCATCAGACCGCGATTGTCTCAAGTCATCAGCGCAGAAGGCGGTCCCCATGTTTGCTGCTGGCGTCTCCGCGCTCGGCTTGGACACCCTCGACCCGATGCACATGGCTAGGATCAAAGCCAACCAGGCAGGCCTCGCGATGGACTTCAGGGACACCGTCGTTAAAGGCCTCAGGAACTGCGAGGTTATGGATTTGCAGTAAGTTGTTTCTATCAACAATATGCACAGATGTCTGTGCTCTATGCATACGTTAGGTATACAAACAGAAAAATGGCACAGACTACAAAATGAATTAATAATGATTTAGGATATTTATTATTTTTAGCTTGAGACGGTTTTCATTTTTGCTTTTAATCTAATATATAAAATTCTCGTGTCACGGTGTCCGAACTTGAACTCCTCCGAAACGGCTCGACCGATTCTCATGAAATTTTGTGTGCGTATTTGGTAGGCCTGAGAATCGGCCAACATCTATTTTTCATCCCCTAAATGTTACGGGTGGTCCACCCCTTAGTTCTTTATGTTATATGCGGTACGAAGTTCGCGGGGTCAGCTAATAATCTTATAAATATCCCAGCGTCTTTCACTCTGTCGTACCAATCGAACCCAGGATCCTTCGAATGGCATGATTACCACTACACCACACGGTCGTCTCGCCGCGGACTCGAAGACAGAATTATCTAGAGATAATTCATTTTTAATAGGAATCGAAGATCGAGGTCAGCTGTATCATTATTTGACGGATGTTCTAACTCGGACTATTAGTAGGTAGGTAGATTAAGGAAAAGTCGTAGAAAAACTCAAGAGACATGTCTTACTATGTGTGTAAATACTTACTAATGCTACAAAATAAAGAAAAAGCAAAACTTTAAAGGATTACTTATGGAGATACACGTAGGTACCTAACGTAAGGTTGCGTACCCTATCTAATACAATAAATTCTTAGAGATTTTAAGAATAGTTTAGAAACGGATACGAGACAAATGTAGGTAGGTACTGTCGAGTCATAGACATGAATTACACCATTTAAACTTTAATTAAATAAGCTAGAGGTCACCTTACAGTCGAAATTCGACCGAAAGCATTTTATCTGCATATCTTCAGCGGTGAGACCGCTGCTCTTACCAGCAGATGACCAGGAAAATAAACGAACATAAAATGTCAATTTGAGCCCATTGTTTTGCAAACAATAGATTGCTATTCATGAATCCAAAGTTTTTCTAATGATTATATGTTGCCATGTATTGTGTAGATATAGCTACTAGGATGGCTATTGTTGTATGATTTGTGGTTTAATGGTAACAGCTCATTAAATATCATTAAATTAAATGCAGTGATAAGTAAGTGTCACGAGTAAGTGACAAGAATATGAACTCAGCCACGCATTATGTTTACATGGAATTTAAGTACGGTGTATTTATTATCTTCCAGGCGCCTACAAAATAGAACATTGTTTGACCTGAAGTGTTCGGTGACGCTGATCGGAGACTACAAGTTGGGCGGGCACCTGCTAATCATGCCCATCGAAGGCAACGGGAGATATAAGATCAAGATTCGTAAGTTTTATGATGATCAAAATTATTCGCACTGGAAATTAATAGCGTACTATTGGCTAATTGGGTCTATGTGGTTCTTAGTGTGATCGGGAAGATGACTTTGTTCTTTATTATGTTTCGAATAGAATTTTCAGCAAGCAAAAATATTAAATTTTTATTACAATTAACTACCTTCGTGAGCTCTCAATAAACATTTACGTATACGTTTTTATGTTTTTCAGGCGACATTCTTGTAAAGGTAGTGCTGGATATTGGCGAAGAGACGATTAACGGCGAACAGTTCTGGACGGTCACCAGCTGGAAACACACCTACCAGGTGCTGACGAACGCGGAGTTCCACTTCCAGAACTTGTTTAACGGCCAGAAAGAATTATGTAAGTGCAATTTAGATTATAAGAATTTGGACAGTTTAGAAAAACCTAATCAGTTAACTACCAAAATTGTACTGTTAAAACTTTAATTTTTATAAAAATTGATCAATGAAAAGAATACATTATTAGTTTTTGTCGAATAAACCAGTGGAAATGCTACCAGTTCATGTATGGAATCAAATAGAATTACATTTTCGTAAACTATAAAACTCGCATTAAGGCCAGGGCAGGGTACAATAGTTTCATTAAATAACAAGTCAATAACATAATTAATTTGGTATTAAATTGACTTCACAGCTGGTGCCGTTCACGCTTTCGCGAACTCCAACTGGCAGGGCATCTTCCAGGAGGTGGCTCCGCCCATCGTCCGGGCGATCGTGGGGCGAATCGTCACCGAAACTATAAAGTTCTTTAAAAAAGTTCCCATCAAAGAATTAGCTATACAGTGAAACATCTAAGTTTTTGTGCAGTAATATTAAATTGGAAGGGATGTTATTTTTTACGTCTCGGGTCGGCCGACAAATATAATATGATAATAACAATAAATATAACTGAAAGTTTGCAAAGTATTCGGCCCGCCCGCTCTGAGCCTCGCACATTAATATTTTTCGAGTATTTCGCATATTATTATACTTCAATTCCTATTATCTTCTATTGATCGTATTTTGTCAAATTAAACTTAGATTTTTATGTCCTATATAAGTTATAGCCTCAATATGTTTATATGGTACGGTTGATGATAATAATAGCGTTCAAAGATAATTGCACTACCTAATTGATGTCTAATTGAAATTTCCACTTTGAAAAATAATTTTTTGCAGAAATAGACGATGATTTATAATAATTGATATCAATGATTGGTGGACCGATCTCTGACTTGTAAACAACTGCTTTCAACCATGTGGTTAGTTTCGTTGTAGATATTAGGTAGCAATAATTCATTGATGGTAGGTACTAAAACCAGCTCACACGTGACACTTGGTAAAAATTCAGCGGGTGTATTGTTATCCAGAGATTTATATTATACCATATCTATAGCAATACCCAGCGGTGGACTATATAACCCTTTTTATAGCCCACTACTGGGTAGGTACGAAAAGCCCTGGAGCATATTGCACCACGCTGTTCCAATACGGATTGGGAGACAAGTACAAAAACGTGATATCAAGCGCGTACAATTGTACTAAGGGATTAACTTTTTAATATTGTTTTAAAGTACACTTTAAACTTATGCGCTACCCCCATTGGTTGTAGACTGTCTACGTACTTGTGAACTATCATAATAAAAAAAATGTAGAGAGGATTTTTTTTGTATAAAAGTTAGTTAATATGTGAAAGTAAAGGAAGAAGTAATAAATAATATACGTATAAATAAATATTAAAATAATAAATAGATATTATTAGATATTTGTTTCATTGTTATACTGTGAAATGAACTTAGATTAAGATTTTTTAAGGGCTAGAATGTGCAATAACACTTTTGCATTGCTAAGTCTCAAAGGTTGCGCACGACAAATTGCTTCACATGTAAAAGACTTCAACGCAGCAAATACATCGACGTCACGAAGAAAGAGCAATAAAATTACTTTTTTATGATAGATTTTTTACTTCTTTACAAAGGAAACTGTATTTTCATATTATTATACGACAGATGCAATTATTATTATTTATTGTTTAGGTTGATTCATAATACTCGTAGTAATATGCATAAATAGTTTAACAAAAAAATCGTTGGTATATTTTACACTTGCAATTCTTTCAGGATTCCGAATTCAAATAAGTAATATTTGTTGAGTTGCCTTAATAGAAGTGGGCTTAAGTGCATTATCTTTATTCGTATTATTACGATACAATTTAATTATAAAAGAGTAGAACAAGATGCGACTGTGCACGCCGGAAGCAAGGAGAAGCAACCAACTAGCGTGCAATGTTGCCAGATGAATCTCGGTTCAAGTTCCTCAATTATTTGATCATAAACAGCCTAAAATCTCTCATATTATGGAGTCATCCAACCTATTGACTACACGTTTTTTAGGTCGTCGATTTGTTCATTCAGACATTTCATTTGATTCATTTTAATTTTACATTCCAACTAATTTTTTCCTCGGTTTAATACAAGGCGAAGGAAAATTATAAAATCATAATAAGTAAGTGAAAGTGTCTAACTACATAGTCGGAGGCACTGTGATCAAAGTAGAGAATACATTTTTTAAAATAGCTAATTTGACTTCTACTTAATTTATGGCATTTTGTTTGTGTCAGAGCTCATAAATGTCACCCACGGAGGTACCACCGCTGCCCCCATAACCTAGCATTAAAAAAGTATGTAGGTACCAATTTGTGATTCGGTTGAGGTTTGCGTATAACAAGTAAAAAAATTAATTGTTTCGGGCGTTAACTTTGCGGATGTCAGAAACTATACACCATCACACGTGTTGGCTGATTGTTGCAAAGTAGTTTTAACCGTGTTTATTAACTAGTAAAATAGTAAATGGTACCAGTATTTAATCGACGTTTCAATATCAAAAAACATTTAAGCACCTAATTGCGTTATACTTAAAACCCAGCACTACTTTTCTTCTAGGGGATTGAATAATGAAAGTAGTGGCCAACATAGAGACGTTAATAGGACAGGATGTCAAGCAACACTGGCATATCAAGAATTGGAACGACAGCTACGAGGTTAAGACCAGTGCCAGTTTCGATTTTGAGAACCTTTTTAACGGCAACAAGGCTCTAGGTGAGACTTTCATATATTATTATGAACGTATTTCATAAGATGTTCCCTATAATGTCTATTAACCGGGGAAGGCCGGTTGAAATATACTCCACCACACTGCTTCAATGAGTATTTAACCATAATTATTATGATAGATGCAAAACAAAATTTAAGCTCAGTTTATTATCTTATTGGATATTTTATAATGAGTCAGCATATTCTTCGTATTTATTGAAAATTAGGTTGTAGGAGAATTTATTTTGTTGGAGAAATAGATGACACATAATTATCTACGTCTCTACAATTTTATATTATTATTTTTTGCAACAGTTGTATACAGTTGTGCCAACAGAGGAGCTTTATATTATAACGTCATAGAAAGGCACATTTTGCTCGCATTTATTTTATTGAAGTTAGCAGTTATTGTAGCAAAATATAGAAACTACCTATCTAAATTTACGTATGCAAATATTGTAGTAAATAAAATTAAACAAGTATTTTAGCGGAGACCATCGTATTGACGATTTATAAAATAACTCTTAGGCACTAGCCAAAGTGTGTCCCTTTCGGGTCACCTTGTTGAAGTGTAATAATAATATTATGTTTTACGTAATACCTATCATTGGCTGAGCGTAACAGCGCCATCGCCTTTAAAAAAAATTTCCATGTCTCTGCCAAATATAACAACATAATTATGAGGGGTGTCACATGTCATGTCAAATAAACGTCAAATCCACGTGTCTGTTTTGTTTTCATGTTGTGTCCCTCTCTGTGGTTGGTTGCAGAAAAATTTGAATTTTGTATTTATTTTGCATTTTATACTGGTGGAAATTAAACAGAACTAAAAAATATCATGTTGTGCCCTGAGGTGTGGAATTTTCCGCCACCTAAAGTGTTTTGTTTCCAGAAGGAAAGCATAAATTTGCAAACTGCTACAGATCTGATAAAAATGAACAATTTCTACAAGAGTATCATAGTAACTTGCCCAGATGAGTTAAATACAGACTTTATTCAAGATATTATAGATGACGACAGTGAATATTACAGACTATCAAATTGTTCTTTAACCGAATTTGTAGATAAGCAATTTATTGAATATTTTGTAAAGAGAGGCAAGGTGACCTGCTTATCTGCTGACAGGAACTGTATCGTGCAAAACTGTGCGGCGATCACGCCTGATGGTATATTTACACTTCACGTTTTAGAATTCATCTATCAAACATTAGGCATTGAAGGAATAAAACGACCTCACACCTACTATGAAATTAAATTTGATCTGAAAAGTATGAAAAACATAGAAAGAGTCAAGATTGCCTTAAGTAAGCTGGAATCGTCTGATTTCTACTTAAGTTGGGAGCCGAATGATGAAAACGTTTGCCCTTCATCAATTGCAAAATACTTCTGTGATAGAAATTTAAATGTATCAGTACATAGAATGCCATTTAGAAAAGTTACGCCTCACATCACACAAATACCTACATTAAATGAAACAGATGTTGATGAAGTTGTAGAATGGATGGGAATGTTGGCTCTTGAAGCTGACACAACACCAACAGAAGATTATATAAGCACTTACTGTGAACCATTATGCGATAACCCTATCAGAAGCACTAGGATCTCAATTTTAATAGCCAAAGGCTTTATAACACCAAACATTCTTACTAAAGTATGTGGAGCTCTTAATGAATATGTGGCGTCCAGGGAATTAGACAATTACTGGGCAGCCATGAGCATCCAAGGCAATGAAGAAAGTCTTTGGCAGTTCAGTGCTAGTGCTCCCAGAATGTTTCAGTCTCATAATTCTTCATTCAATATTTTTTTCACTCAAAACAGTTGTACGGTTTATTCTATTGGACAATTAAAATATTCATGATGTACATGATGTTTCTATATCTGTTACACTGTTACATATGTACCTAATGTTATGGTACCTAAGTACTTTCAGATATAATTTTGCAATTTTATATTACAATCAATAGCAATGCTGCTACTAGTAAGTGAAGGGTATCTTAATGATTGGTATTTTATAGAAAATTTATTCCAGAACTTGTGAAGACTTCAAATTGTTTTGTCAGTACCTAGTTACATAGGTACAATGGGCAAGATGTATATAACATTAACAGTTGCTTTATTTTTAAACAATAATTGCAAACATCCCATGCATATACTTTGCTATCTCTCAGGTAGAAATAAAAATAAATTGCTAATGATTTAAACTTTTATTGAAATAACATGAATGTTGCTAAGACAATACCACTTTAAGGTCAAAACCAAGGTGTCCCTGCACCAAAGATATATTATAATTTAATTTATATCAAATCCACTGAGATGTTCGAGGAATGCTATAGAATTTTATACAACACCAATTAAATATAGGTTATGTAAAATAACTGCTAAACCTAGATAAATACCTAAACACTGGAACTTAAAAGCATATTGATTTCAAAACATTGAGAGTAAGATTAGCTTTGAAGTAAATTTGGACAATTGTACTTATACAATCAAGGTAAAATTTACACTTTCTTATGAATAATATTGTAAGTTATTTTGAAAGTATTTGCACATTTAATCTGACTTAGCCAAGCCGATGACTCCGCAAGCAATGCGAGCTCCGGCATTACCAGTGGTCTTGCTCAGCTCATGGCCTCCAAGGCCTAAGTCATCAGGGTCAGCATGAACCACGAGGGTGCGGCCAATGATACTGTTAGGTCCAGTCAAGGAGATTTGCGAATCTTGGATGCAAACCTGAAATTACAATAACACAAGTTTTATATTATATTGTATTGGCTTCAACCCTTTTTATGTCCCACTGCTGGGCACGGGTCTCTCCCGGGGAAGGCCTGGAGCATACTCCACCACGCTGCTCCAGTGCGGATTGGTGGAGATACGGGTTAGTGGCCAACCCGTGTCGGATGTTGTCAAACCGCCCAGAGGGCCTCCGACCAG
>DWQK01002550.1:0-12959 GCA_018231225.1 Noctuana stator | reverse complement strand
CATGATCATAATAATATAAACATTTCTAAATGATTGATAGAATATTTACTCATTGAGAAGTATATATTTATTTATTATTATTAACCTATTCATGAGTTCATATTATTTTGTTTACAGGAAATTCTTTTAAACTGCAGAAAGAGGGGAAGTCTTTTGTCAATCCTTGTATAATATTACCTACAGCTGTATTGATTACAGTCATATTGTTACGTTTATAATCTAAAGCTCACTCAGTGGCGAGGCCGCGCAGGTAGACAGCTTGAGGGCTACCATTATGGTCATTTTGCGATTTACTCTCGACCATTTTGAAATAAACTTTGCAAGTGGTAAAGTAAAATAAATTTTGCTTTTTTAATTTCTGGTCGCAGATGTTATTCCTTGTTGACAATTAACATAAAAAAATAAATTGAATTATCTTTTTGTTTATAATTCCTTCAACAAGTTCGATTTAGAACTTAAACTTATGTAATTTGACCTATGTAGGCACCTTATGTTATTACAACCACTACTGTAATATTTACCGTAAGTACAGTACCGTAACATTAAATCATAGAATATGCTTTTAAATTGTACTACTTCCTACTATTGTAAAAATATCAAACGATATTGTTCGGAGGTCTTACAATAAAAAATGATGTAAGCCCACCAACTGGTATCAAGGTACAGATTGTACGAACGTTAATGAATAGCGTTCATCTTGCTAGTATCGAGTTCAATCCGGTTGTAACTGTGGCTTAAAAGATTAATCTGACCATTGATTGCTTATTCGTCCCCATTACTGTTTAGTGACTGCCATTAGTGACTGAAAGATGAAAGAGAATAAATATAACAAGTGCACAAGCTTATCCAGACATCGAAAAGTGATAAGGTTATATTTTAACAGTTTGGAAGCTGGTTAAAGGTTGGTTGTTATTCAGATCCTTAGATGTTTGAAAGATAAACATGTACATTAAAGTATCCAGACATCCTTTAGGTCTGTTCTCAGAACTGCAGTCAATTCTTTAATAACAAACAACGGCGTGTGTGTCATCATCGCTTATTTTGCGATTGTTATTATTCTCTTGGTTAAGACCTTGAAGTGTTTGGTTGATTTATTAAACTTTTCTAAGCAGTTATTATCTACCGGTTTTCATATGTAGAAACAAAAAACGCATCGAATTTGATAAATATTTTATAATTTTATTTAAAAAAATAATAGCTGGAACGAGAATCGAAATTTTTTTAAACAGCAATGTAACTAATTACATCTCTTCTATCATCTTTTCTCTTCATTTTGCAGTGTTTGTCCAAAAAGCGAGGCGCTTTATAACCCAACTGTTGCCCTATATGAATGAACAGTATAAGTAATAGAATAGGGAGGAAAAACTATCTATTTATAGCAAACAAAACAGAAGAGGCAAAGCCAGAAATTACATACACATGAAATACTAGGCATCGCTACAGAACTACAGAAACTATTCAAACAGCACCCGATTAAAATTAGTAAAACAAATCATTTACTTTGTTGTAGTTACTTCCAGGAAGGCTAATTTCAGTTCCCTTGTTCACCATTCGTGTCAACATTTTGTGCTGTTAGAAGCTGGATTGAGTATCAAATCTTGGTATTTCTGAAACATTCTTATCATCTTTCACATAATTTGTTGATAATATTGGCAAATTCTTTATTCATTGTTAACAATTTAAACATAATAGAGGTTTTGTTTACTTACCGTGTCGAACAAACAATTTAGTGATCTCGGAGGAGCAATCAATATGCAACCGTGTAAACCGCACGGCAACAGCTCTCGGTTGCTCGCAACTGGGCATCCACTCGATTATTGATTTGCATGCTTTCCTTTACAACAAAGATCACTTGCACGTTAACGGTTCAGTCACAAAACACAGACGGAGTCGTCGCACAGATGAATGGGACGATCAGAGTTTCACTTGTCAATAAGCCACCTTGTACTTATCTTGGTGTGGATAAAAGCACCTTATCTATCGTCACTGTTCTCGTTTCGACACAAAACTCGTTAAAGCAATTCAAGTAATTTCTTAGCACTCGAATGTCGTATTGATTGCGTTCGGATGGAATTAAACAATGGTGTACACAGCCAAAACAATGCAAGGTCGCGAGGCGCGCACCGCACGTGCCGCCTCGCCCGCGGATGACACCGGACTGACGGGAGGTCGGGCTGGTCGGGGAGATGGCGCTCGGCCGCGCACCGTGCGGCGGGGACTCAAGTTAAGCCAGAAACAAAATCGTTTGCGATTGACAGTCACGGCAAAAGCTTTAAGGCCCATGACGCTCGTAACCGCTATGTCAAGTCAGAAAATTTTATTTTTTCATACGAAACATTTACTTTTAGATTCCAAATCAACATGAGCTTGAAACGTCTAGTTCTAGTAAATATTCATCTATTTGAATGATTCAAACTTCTCACGGTTACAAATCCTATATTACTATAGTAGTAAAACAAAAACATTGTACCTAATCTGCTTCTAGCTTAAGGATTACCGTTCAGTCGGGTGCATTCGCACAATGTCGCGGAGCCTGAATTCGGCCGTCTGCCGAGCGAGACCAAGGTATGAAACAGCTTGAAGGTGTTTTCAGTTCAGCTGTTAGTATTCATATTTTAAAATGTTTCGCTAGCACAGGGATGTCTCATCTTACGCAAGATGCTAAAATAAATGTAGTAGGGATTAATAATGTCTAATCAATTGTTGTGTCTTATTGGGGGTCTTGCCCACCTTTTTTATAAAATGTATTTCCATTACTTGTTTTGGGTTGTCTGGAAGAAATTGTTTATAAGCGATGGCCCATTGTTTGTATTTTTATGTATGTGGCGTACAAACAATAAAGAGTATCTATCTATACTAGAAGTAATTCAACTCGGGCATTGTCACGACGTTTTTCTTCCCCAAAGGGCAAGAATTAGCAAGTGCGTGCGGGTTTAGAACCCGGTCCCACAGAGATGGTAAGCCGAAATTCACACTCACGTAGTATGTAACGAAATATAATCAGTTAATTGGAATTTCCAGCAAAACTTTCTATCCTATTATGTGTGTGTTTTTCTTTCTGTGAAAATTCGCACACTGTTGCACCGTGTGTGAATTTTACTTTCTTGCAAACGAGCAGTGAAGAAAACGATCTTTTACCGTCCATTAAAGTAAACGGTGTACAAACAAACATATTTTGCTAGAAACGTAGAAGTAGCTTTATTATTATTAGGTACCAACTATTATTATTTTTCTTTCAGAAAATCTTCACTCAGAAAATCTTCATGGCATCCTGACTTACTCAGTTTTGTATCAAATTAGAAGAACGTTGTAAATTGAGCGGTTCTAAGTAACTTACTTGTGTCACCTCAGCTTCAAAAGTTCTTGATACTTGCCAATATAAATGGCATTTTGTTTCCTCAATTTTTTTCATAGAAAAGAAGTAGCACATAAGCAAGCCGGCCACTTACTTATGTGATACTTTCATGTTAGAATATTGTTAGATTGAATTTTTAACAAAGTACCTATTAAAGACAAAGCATAATTATATACATTGACATATTCAGATAAACTGAACATAATATATATACATTGCTATATTCAGATAAACTGAATCAATGAACCAAAGGAATATCTAAAAAAAATTTCAACATACAATCGTTATAACAAAAAAAGCTCTGTACGAGGTACAGCAATGAAGATTTATCGTTTGTTATCCTTTCGCATGTGTTCTTAATGGTAAATCGAATAATGTTTTATGATACCCTCAATAGAGCTAAAAACGTTTAGTGTTGAGAGATGAGGGATGGGCCGTCATGGGCCACAGTTGAAAAATAAACAAGATATCTTGTAAGTGGTTCGACAGCAGATGAATGAGTCACGTAGCTTACAAAATAATTGAAAGAAGAATAATTAATTGAAGAAGAATTATTTGTTATTTGGAAGTATTTAGATAATAGCAGAGAGCAGTAGCTTAGTGGTAAACTTTAGAACGTAATAACTATTACAAAAAATTGTTAAGATTAGTATTTCTAATTAATATTTCCCATAAGTTCTTTCTAATTCTCATCTGTCCTAAGTGTTTTATGTTTTATTGCCCTTTTAAACGGGTTGCAGTAGTTGTATGAAATAAGGGAAATCGGATAGGAAAATAATCGAAAAATATTTCCCCCAAAAATTTGGCCACTTACTAAACATCAAACAAGGGTGAAACTTAACCACTAAATCATGGGTTTTCATTATTGATGTAACGCTACCGAGGGTAGCTCCCCACATAAATCGTTATTATGCCCTATAGTGTTACTTGATAGTCTTGTTACTTAGTAACCTCCGATACAAATACAAGTAGGAACACACAACCTCAGTTTTTATTTAATAAAACACTGAAAACAGATATTTACGACCAAACCCATAAATATAACTTCTGTTCCTCTTGGTTGAAAGAACTAAAAAGATGAAGTAATATTATTGTTACCAGCTGTTTATGACAATAATTATACTTGTCATACATATATTTTTACATACATTGTAAAAATCTGTTATTTTCATTTAGTCGCCTTTTATGTCAATCTCGAAACAATGGGTTTTGATGGGAACTGTGTACAAATAGGTAAGTATAATAAAAAAAGGATTCAATTAAAAATAATTAGTTATTTATAAATTAAAAACAAACAAATTAAGGTTACCATATAGGTCCATTGTTTGTTTCATTGATTTGATTATACAAGAATTCTTTTATACTTGTCAAGGCTGGATACACAATGGAAAGAAAATTAACATACAATGTTTCAAATATTTAGCTTTTGTTTATTTTAGTGTTATATACTCGTAGTTAGGAGTAGATGGGTATAGAGAGACTGTAGCGATAAGAACGCGTTTTGGCCACAATTAGGTACTCTCTTAATTTTGAATTTTTATTCAATCTACACATTGTACAGTAAAGAATAATTGTTTTTACTGCTGGTGTTGTTGTGTGACTAATAAAAATGTCACTACATTATTTTGTTTAATTACGACATAAAACTATAGACCCTCTATAATTTGACTTGGTTTAACTGGTATGGTTCGATTCATAAGATTCATTTTACGATATTCAAATAGTAATCTCACTTAAGGCGAAACTGGGAAGATTACATTACGAATAGTCCTATAACTCATTCGTGGGTCCCATAGAGCCGGCCTAATGCCCCTAATAGAGCATTAGTTTTGGGTAATGCTTTACATCCACGTGGGTGGTCCGGTTCCATTGTAATTAGGATGCCGTCTTTCACTTATTTTAACTTTACTTCGAGCCCTTAGACTTATAATGTAAAAGTAATAATAGTCAATAGTCAATTGTTTTTTAAAATGTTACTAAAATTTAAAACCTAATGTTTTTTTTCGAAAACGATCTTAAATAAATGTCATAAAAAATAATGTATTAAAATGTCATCGTCACCATCCAGTCATACCGATAGCAACGGGATTTCTTCAGAACTCTTTCTACTTTACGGCGCTTCAGCTGATACTTTTGAAAATCTTCAAACTTAGTGGGTTCATTGAAAACATTTAGTATAGGTAACTAAATAAAATTATCATTTACTATTACAGTAACACATAGTCAGTTCGTTGCACTACTACTTAAATCTGAAATTCAAATTCGGAATACCGTAATAGAAGCCAAATTTAAACCTTCTAACTTTCATTTAAATAAAAAAGAAAATGTAAAAATAATGAAAATAAAAAAAAGGGCTAGCCGTACTACTAAATATTTAAAGAACCGATTAAACTGCCATCTATTACGATAAGGTCATAAATCCAAGCGTTAGCTCATTTTAACTTAAATACGAGTTGGCGTGAGATAAGTTCTCAACGTGATAGGGCAGATGATAGGGGCTTAGACGTTAGGAAATTGATGTGGCTTTCTTTTCTGTAATTTTAAATCCCATGGGAACGGAATATTCTTAACACTTTCATGCCTTGTGAAATTATGAAGAAAAATTAATAACGATGTGATGCTGTAAATGGGAATGCCACGTAATGTAAGGGATTGTGTACCAAAAGCTATAGTGATTGTCTGCAAACCATACATATTTAATTTTAATAGGAATAAAAATAAACTTTTTTTTTAATTTGAGAGTTGTAAAAAATACCGTCTGGCATTAAATTCAAATTCAACTTCTACCTATCCGCGAGTATTTATTAATCTATTAATTATTTCATAACACTAAAATCATTGATCAGTTTCCAAACAGCTGAAACAGCTATTGTCCCAAATATTATTATTTAACCTAGAAACCACGACTGGAAATACTAAACATTTATTATGTAGCCTGATTTCTGGACGCACAGAAGTCCTTTTCTCATTAATGAGCAGAGTCTTTTGTTTTGTAATTTCATTACTTTCTTCGCGTGTTAAATACTGTTGGCATAAATCTCCGCTTTTAGCGTTGGGACTACGGTTGTGTAATACTTAGGTCTATGTTAGTGTGCTGAGCGTCTGGCGGCAGCGTTTGTGTGGGAAGGATCTTAGGTCGTTGCCATAGTAAGTTATATTTCCATTATGATAAGAATTATATTTGTAAGAAGGTAAGAAAACGTCCATTATCAAATCTGAGTTTCCGAGAGCATGATTTTCTTCTTAGATTTGGCCATTATGTTAGTTAAACAGATGTTAAATTTTTATGTTTCAGAAATTCAAATTGGCGTTAACAGCGCTGTAACGTTAACTTAATATACGTGTTAGTTTTATAAACTCTAAGAAGCCTTTCAGAAACCGGCAGTAAGTATAGAGAAACCCAAAGCAAACAATATGGCATGACAAATAATCAAAGATACAATTTGATCGATTGCACAATTATTTGTATATACGACTTATAACTTCCGCCCGCCGCTTCATTTATTACTGTAATCAGTGTCTTGTCACGTGTTTACCGTACCTTCTTGTTCTGAAACCCTTTGTTGTTACAAACGTGGCTATGGCGACAGCAAACGATTCTCGGTTTTAATGTAATGCTCCCCTTTTAATTATTTTGTCGCGTAGTCGCACTCGCACCGCGGAAAATCGTTTGGCTTCCCATTTTATCAAGTGTGACATTTTATTTGTAACACCTTATGTATATACATGCCCGCGACTTCGTCCGCGTGGATTCCATAATTATTTAGATCAAGGAAGCACGTTGTTCTTATACAAACTTTGCCCCCTTTTTCATCCCCTTAGGGATAGAATTTCGGAAAATCCTTTCTTATCGGATGCCTGCGGGTCGTAGGCTATGTCATACACAAAACACACCCTCCAAGTTTCAGGTGTCTATTCATAGATTTTATATGTACCTATGCCTAGATTATTTTGTTGATAGTTGTGCCAATTGTAAAGCAAAGATTTAAATCGTTTATTTCGCCATATCAACACAACTTCATCAGTGTTAGTCGGATCCATGGGTGGTCGCTTGTCTAATATCAGTTGTGGAAGCCACCGTGTTCAAAGAACGTCTAATGATCCATTATTATTCCAATCTGGCTTGTCACGCTACTTAAATTATAGGTATGGTTAATCGATAAGCATGATTATAGACATACTTATTCTTATTTAAGAAAAAATTCTTTTCACTTATTAATAACTTTTATGTTCATATTATATTATGTTAAATACGTGCAAGTTACTTGTTTTCAAATACGCTTTTCTACTTCGTATGTGTAGAAGTGTAGATGTACGTGTGTGAGTCACATTTTTAGCCTGAAAACATAAGTAAGGTCTGTTATTACCTTTAATGTAAGGTAACATGATATAAATATATGAATGATTGCTATTTAGTGAATAATATATCAATTATTTTCGTTAAAAACCTTTACGAAGTTCTTTCACAGCTTTGATTGGTAAGACCCAAGTTAAACAATCAACGCTAATTACGATTCTAATTTACTTTAAGGAGAGAATTTTACAGAGTAAGTAATTGCAGTTTTTTCATGCCAGTAACCTGATTCGTGAGCTTAATTTCCAAGGTAACTACGACGAGAAGTCTAGTGCCGCCAATAAAAATTTATCGGTGCGCGAAGTTTGCGGCGAAGTGTCGCTAAATTTTAACGATCGCTTCGAGGGAAATTTTTATAAGAACCTACCTTATAAGGAAACGAACCGCATTAGGGGTCGTTTAGTTATTTTGGTGATTTATTAATCTGTTTTTGGTGACTTGCTTCACTTTATATACCTACTTGTGTATTTTTATGACAAAAAGTAGGGGAAGAAAAATTAGGCGATTTTAAATACATATATAATTTTAGAATCCGTGTCTATTTTTTGTGCATTTAATAGTACGATCTCGAGTTTCTCCATACTAATTCTTGACTGAATACAATATCGCTCCTAGCGAGTACTGCGTGTACTAAAAGTGGATCGAAACAGAATCCATTACTCGTTTTCTTATTGAATTGCGACTTTACTTAAAATAAAGTTGTCCACGTAGCACGATAATGTTTTTATACACTGTCAAAACTAAGCCTGCTGCTAGGTCAGCCGATGTTTGCTGACCGTGACCTCTACAGATTAGCAGAGGGTTTATTCTGGTAACAAATCGTATAAAAAGAAAACTCCGTTCAAACCGCAGAATAAGCATTAGAGAGCGGAAACATTATTGGCATAGAACGAAGGCTTGAAGTTAAATTATATTAAAAAATTATTTGAGATCTGCGTCGACCGATAACTGGGCGACCTGAAAATTATTATAATTAATTATGTATTATTATGGAGGAACATTATTATTTAATACGTTTATATATTTTATATTATTATAAGTTACATACAACCTTACTTTAATTTGATAAAATTACTAACATTTCCTATAAGTATCTAAGCAAGAATTAAAGAAAAAAGTTAAAAATTGCTTTTTGCGATTGAGGCCTTCCTACTCTATCTGGTTCATTCTTTGCATTTTTCAGTTTGGTAACGACTTCTAAATATATAATGAAAATATATGATGAAATACTTGTAATCTTCTCAGTAGTAGAGCGAAATATGCCGCTTGATGTGAAGGGGAGAGTACGGAGCAAGGTGTGAGTAATTACTAGTAGTACCTTAAATCCCCTTCACCTATCTCCACCTAGTGGTGGGTAATAATTACATAAAATATTTATTATACGCGTTACTTTGAACAGAGCTATAGATTGACATAACTACATGTATTATGTACTGAGTAGGTACCTACTGTGCGCCAACAAAATCCCTGCAAACACAGCAGTTTTTCAGGGTCGTTTGGTAATTTTTCATATCGTAGCTTTGTTTTTACTGGACCCTCTGTTCTATGTGGTTATATAAATATACGTTTTATTTTATAAGTATGCTTATGAACATTTTAAGTAATTTATATACTACCGTAGAGACTTACCAAGAGAATTAGATATATTTATTTATAGTACGTTTATTTAAAATCGTTAATAGGCAAATATCCAGCGAGATAATTTGAGGCAAATTTAACACATTTTAAAGATCGTTTATTCTTAAAAAACTTACACATCATAAAATAGGAAATCGTATTGACCATGACCTCGTACATATGACGCCATCTGACCGTTGTATGAACCTAAGAGCATGTTTAACGAACTTAACTTTTTGTTACGACGACCTAAGTAAAAAGTTATCGTGGTCGCAAAAAATTGTCACAAGAAACAAAATACAATCTGCAAACAGACAAACACCGGATACACTAAAAAATCTTCTTTCTCATGGGTATTCTATCATTCATCATAATTAGGAAAACAGATGGAGTTCAAATTAATCTCATGTAAAAACTTTGGCTCGTACGTAAAGTCTTACTCTACTTACTCGTAATTGTAAATTATATCGCAGGTGCACATTCATCGTATTTAGCAATTACATCTGTAGTTTAATAATTACGCTCTTATACTCATTGTATGTAATGCAGGCTCCGAGACGATATTATGCCGTATAATTAGTAGTATGGCATGGCAGCTGAAGAGAGTAACAATGTAAAGGAGAATGGTGACTGCACCAGGTCACCAGATAAAATAACGAAAAATCCTTTAATTAAAATGATGTTTACCTATTTTAATGTTAAATGGTTCTTGTTCTAAATTACGAGGTTTTCTAAGAAACTCCCCTCGGTTTTTCTACATATTTTATTGCATATTTTATTTAAATATTCAAATAATAAAAATTATTTGAATATTTAAATAAAATAAATAAATTATTTATATTTAAAAATAATATTTAAAAACATATATTTATTTTCATTGAATTAAATTTATGTACCTATTTAGAATACAAGCAAAACTGAACTATTGAATTCAATTATTATACATTGTTTTTTAAATATTTAGAATAAGAATTTACGGTTAGTGCATTCAGTCCTTCAGTATAGGCGCGTGCGCATACTGTATGTAACTGTTGCCATTTCGCATTCTCATTCTTTTTTACATCTTGCAAGTGTATAAATAAGTATTTATATCCATAGTGGACAAGGTTTGTTTCACGAGCCCATTATCGACTCGTGTGTGTTTTTTACAGACTTCGAAAAAGAGGATGTTCCATGTTCGCCTGTATGCATTATATTTTTCTCTTTTTTTTATGAATATTCATCAAGATTTCCGACTTCTATGAACCGACTTCGCTGAAATTATTATTTTTGGAAAGGGTTTGGGCTAAAGTTAGTCCCATAGATCATAATAATAGAAATTATTGAAGTCTGTCGATTTAAATTATTTTTTAGCTTGAAGTTGGTAGATATACATTTTTGCTTAAATTATTTTTTTTATATTTAAGTTATCGTTAGAAGATCTATGTATAGATATACTTAGGTATGCTTCGCGCCACAATGAAAAGCGCCCCGCATTTACAAACTTCGAATCCTCGTCCAAATGTAGGATTATTGTGCGTCATTCACTCTTCTCTTCTGAATAAAAGCAAAGCTTAGTTCGCAGACAGCTCGTTCCAAGTGAAGACACAAAGAAACTGCTAGCGGCGACTGAATGAAAGCATCGCTGACTGAATGGAAACATGCCTGGGAACTAAAACTGAAAATCACGCCTTATTTCGGTTCTTTAAAATTTTTCGAAAAGTTTTGTAGGCATAACCCTATACAGTGAATATGTTGCACATTGCGCTGCAGAACTTTTTACATACTTATTACTTTATTGATTACAAAGTTAAATTTTGTAATTGAAGAATTGGAACCGGCTTTTAAACTTAAAAGTCATGAGACTGGGTGCGTTTTGCTGTCAATGTATATGGATGGACATTAATGTTTGTTATGACTCATTTACGATAAAGAAACCGAAACCGAAGAAAATAAAATCAGGCTTAGATTGCATGTGCATGCGGTGCAATTTTAACAACTCAGCAGGTACATCTAACGATATCCATCCAACACAATACGCATCAAACAATGCCAAGCCACTACAGTGGGCTAAGTACACATTATCAATCCGGCATTGTGCAAAGTCAACCATTGTACTCTCGATCTTTTCATTTCAACATGCTCCCAGGGCTGTTCACTGCCTCTTCTTTATGGGAAAGAGCGCAGACTTTATTATATTATGGACGAAATGAGAGATACGAATTGGGCCAAGGGCATGTTGTTTGTTTTCGTAAACAAGTATTGAATACGTTTTACGTTTTTTTAATGTGACCTTTGTTTATCTTTTCGTACTTCATAAAACGTGGTAACGACCATTCATTAGTTGAATTAGATTTTAATGGTTTCGTATACAAAATGTAATAAGGTACAAATGATCCTATTCGGTTTCTGAACTATCACTGTCTGCCACTAAAAAAACGATATCGTAACCTTTTATGAAAACCTACCAGCACCGGATTATGGCAAAAAAGACACTTATAAAATAAATTATGTCAGTGTCTGTATCTTAAACATTAAGTGACATCTAGTTCATAAAGGTAGTACTAAAAGGATATTCAGCTAGAAACAGCGCCATCTTGTATGTACAATATAAGCTACTACAATTTTGGAAAATGTAAATGAAGTTACGATTTAGTAAAAGTGCATTAGATGGCGTTGTATTGAAGCATTCCGAGTTTTAAGAAACTGACAAGGTTACGTAAATTGTACCAGATGGCGCTGCACATGTATTGCTGTTAATAATAATAATAATATAGTTTGTTATTATTAAATATAAAATTTATGTTATAATAATTATAGTTTATGTTCCCTCATTATTACTAACACTCATAGAAAGTATACCTACATAATAATTTTGTATCATTATATAAATATTCAATGAATAAGTACTTGACAGGTTTTTAAATTTTGTAATTTTATTTATATAACAGTCAAATTAATTGTGAGCTTTTTAACTATATAGCATGATAGGTTTTATGTTATAAAAGTCCAAGTACCTACTCCTTAGCTTTTTTTTACTAATAGAAACACTCTCGCGCTACGAACGCCTCAGTGCATGGTACTGATTTTTGTATAATTTATAAAGTAAACTGATTTGACGTCAAATTCTTTAATTCATTCAACAACCTACTTTTGTAAAGTTACTCCATAACCGTCAAGAAAGCCTCAAGGGGTATTTAAAATTATACAAGGTGTTCTTCCATAAAAATTAAAGCCGCTTGTTAAAAAGCAAAGAGGATTAGCTTCGTTACGTTTTCCGTCGTCACTGGGACACTGCGCTCGCTACAAGAAATTTTTTCCTTCGAGATTGTGACTTATCCAAATTGAGCAAACCAGATTCATCGATGTGAAATCCATTTTATTCAGATTTAATTATACATTATTTTCACTATCCAACTTGTTAACACATACATGTTTTATTAAAAACTAGCAACCCGCCCCGGCTCCCGTGCGAAACCGGTGCAATGCTGATACTAAATACACTACAGAAAAACTGTTAACGTTTATACACATATACCTTCCTCTTCAATCACTCTATCTATTAAAAAAAAACCATATCAAAATCCGTTGCGTAGTTTTAAAGATTTAAGCATACATAGGGACAGAAAAAGCGACTTTGTTTTATACTATGTA
>DWQK01002549.1:0-12961 GCA_018231225.1 Noctuana stator | reverse complement strand
GTGGAGTATGCTCCAGTCCTTCCCCGGTTGTGGGGAGAGACCCGTGCCCAGCAGTGGGACATAAAAAGGGTTGAAGCTATTTTAGGTATATGTATAGATGAAAAAAGTAAGAAACGTAGAACATAATTAATATCTGTATATTAACACAATATACTTCTACTGTAGAACCTATTTGTAAATGCTAGGTAGAGAGCTAGTAAGCATATTGATGCCTGTTTTTAAGGTTTTATCAATCTTTAAAATATAACTTTAGCTTACATTTGGATGTACGCAGTAGGTATTTTTTTATTTTATTTTACTTATAGCTTACCCAATTAGAGTTAAAGAGACTTCTAAAACATACTTCTATATGACTTTTTTAGCTGAAGTAAAAATCTACTTACACGAAAAATATTAGGTATTCAGATATTACGTCGCCTTAGTGCTTATTAATTTGTTCAATCTACCATGAATCAAATTTTATATGATTTTTCTTTCGAAAAAATTGTTACGATGCCACGGTACAGATAAAATTAAAAACATGTTTTTTGGCTTTTTTAAAGTTAAATATGTTTTAAATGTTTTACTAATCGATCTGAAATTACGGCGCGCATCTTTCTGTATCAAAAACTTTTTGAACAATGCTTTGTGCTTATCATTAAGGCGACGAATTATGTTGAAACATCCTAAGCACAATTAGGCGTCACCAAAGGATAACCAGAGTGTGTAGGAGGGTAGTCAAATACAATGTAAAGTGCCACAACTTGTTAGGTGTGGGTGTCAACGTGCCAGCTATAGAATAATAGTTGCCGTCACAAAGGTTAAGAGTGTCAATGCTCTCACTATTTGGCGCGTTGTCGATACTAACGACTGCCTCTAAAAGTCGCGTCTTTTAAAGTGAGTCTGTATACTTATTTTGCATACTTGCTTTAACTTTACGTACCTATTTCCATGTAGACGACATATTAAGGTTTTATTTTTAAAGTTTTCATAAATTTTTCGTATTATTTAGTATGTACGACAGCAATGTAGATCGTCGTGTCAGTGTATTGTTTCGCAATAATAATCTTTGTGTTTTCATAAATCGTTTTGTAACTTA
The DNA here is from genome assembly GCA_018231225.1 of Noctuana stator. NCBI lineage: Eukaryota > Metazoa > Arthropoda > Insecta > Lepidoptera > Hesperiidae > Noctuana > Noctuana stator. The sequence goes on along the minus strand of DWQK01002549.1, from coordinate 11,883 downwards.
CTAAATTAATAAATAATATAGTGTCGAAGACAAAGCATGCATATAGGTAATCGTATATAATCCTTCTTTCAGACAGTAGTCATTTAATAGTTTTTGCCTTTGCTGTCTCCTTGGTTCGGTCTGTCGTTCGCTCTGCACAAACAGGGAATTAAAATCTTTTACTTATCGTATGGGAATTAAGAAACCAGCAATCTGAACCAACATCTAGTATTATTACATTAACAAAAAATGAGTGTATTAAAGCATCAGTAATCTTGCAATCCCTATTTAACATGATCACTTATTTCAGTAGTCAAATACCTAGTCGTGTATGCGAGAGTTATGTATATGCCGCTTTGTAAAGGCCACAATCAATAAAGGTTTATAGATTTATGTTTCGTATGTTTACAAACACTTTTTTGTTTGTTCTCCGCAAGTCTAATTTTTCTTCCATTGCGAAGTTTTTATGTGACAAGTCCAAAGTAGGAGGTTCATTTATTCAGTGGCGAGGTGGCGCGAGTTCGATCATCTAATTCAATAGCATTTACATTTCTCTGCGATAACATCGCTTGAATAAAACATCGTTTCATTCGCTACAATTGCCTTATCGTAGGTATCCAAAAATGTAATTTTAGTATTGAAATTACGTCACAGAATTTCCCTAGATACGTATTGCTAATTTAATTTAATTTGAGGTCGGTTTTCATTAAAACATTGTTTTTTTCGGTAATTTCTTCTGGGTGCTTATAGCTATAATTATATATAGTAATTTAAAGGTAATTTATAGCTGTTTTTTGAACTCGACTGGACGCGCTTGCGCATGCCTAGATATACATACTCATAAGTGATTTTATTGAAAAACAAATAGGTTATCTTATTCGTCAAACCTAAGAAATACTTATTTGAAGAATTTAAAATCTTTTGACTTGAATGCCTGACTGACAGATCGACGTACAGCCTTAACCGCTGATCACAGAGACCTGAAACTTGGAGGGTGCGTTCTTTGGGCGCGCAACCGATAATAAAGGTTTTCCGAAATTCTACCCCTAAGAGCAGTGAACGTGATGCATTCGTCTAATTAATTATGTGTTATTTATATTATAATAATATTCATAGCTTCAAACTGTACCTTCCTTTATAAAAACTGTTAATCATCATCAAATTATCCTTCGTCATCCTTAAAGGTAGTTTGTACCCTCACTTCCTTACAATTTCATTTGCATGTACAACAGCGGCCCCATTTCGAAATGGAGTGGAATTATGTTCCTATTAAATCTGAATAAAATACCCCGCATTATAACTCTCTTACGGGTACATTATTTATTTACATGTCGGCTCCATACGATAAATGCTTTTTATATCATGCGGTACGAGTACGGTGGTCATAATTTTTGTATGACTTAGCATAGTTCTAAATATTAGGATAAATACTTCTCTTCACACTCACAGGCCCACACTAGGATTTCCTTTGTCGTGGGTACTATGGATACACACAAAGACAATTACACAAAAACTCAGACCAGGAACAGAAGCCTAACTTCATCATTTAAATTTCTGCACCGGCGGGGATCGAACCCAAGTCCCTTCGAATAATGGACTGGCGTGGTAACCATTACACCACACGGGTCGTCATAAGCATAATTAAGTATAATTTAGAAACTTACATTTTTTAAAATTTTAATTTCTAAAATAATGCAAAGTATTTGAGACGGTTAAAAAATATCCAGTGAATAGGTGGCTTAATTGAGTTAGGGTTAGGTGGCAAGTCACACTTTAGACCTTCCTTAGTTTCTGATGATGACTAATGAACCTTAAAAAAGTAACTGTATTGATATGGTTTCCAAACAACACCAATATACGTGACTTATAAAAGAATATGACAAGGCATGAGTGTACGGTATAACGTTCCAAAGTAATTACTTACACGTCACAATGTATACTTAGCTCGCTGCGGTTTTGACGTCACTATACGGTGAAAGACGGTTCAATTTTGGATATTTCACGTGAATAGAAGCGTTTGTTTTCAAGTAATTAGAAATAGAAGGTGTAATCTCGTCTTCTTGTCTGCAATCGTTTTTATGAACCACTGGTTGACAGGGGTTCTCCTCTTGAACATGAAAAGGGTTTAGGCCCTCAATAGTCCAGTATCGAGCTAGCTACGAGGAAATGCGGGTTAGACGACCATAGGTGTCGATATGAGAAGGTATGTTTTATGAACGTTACGCAGAATTTTCATTTGATGACTGGATTCGTCGATCAATGACTTCATTTCGAAGTGATTAAGAGATATAGAAGACAGGTAGGAAAAGGCAGTTGAATCTCAAATTATCTTAACAAAAAGCCAGACTTTAATTTATTGTACTTATTAAGAAGAATTAGGAAGAAGCACCTATCTAGTTTAAAATTTTTAAAACCGTAAAATAGTTACTGTAAGTCCTAATATGTTTGTTAATATGTTGTATACGCTACCGAGATGCTATAGAACGGATTGCGAACGAAGTAGTTACTTATTTTCCATACATTCAAGGTAATTTTAGCTCCCAATTCATTACGAGCAGCTACCATATTGTAGACGTGTGTAATTACTTAGCATATCGCACACTCATGCCCTGTCATTTTCACCGACACGTCAGCTTTGAGGCAGGTGTCATGAAGTTAGAAATTTCCAAATAAAATTCCTAGTAAAGTTTGATTTTAACCACTTCATTACAAGTATTGATTAAGCGTGGGGAGAGAGCCGTGCCCAGCAGTCGGACATAAAAAGAGTTGAAGACGTGGATTAGGAGTAATTTTTTCTGAATTTAATACGCCTATCATGATTTTGTATTAATAACTTTAAAAGGGATAGACAGGATAATGGTTGCGTTGATACGAAAAGTATATTGTTGACACAAAATAAAACTATTTTGTATGTGGTAGCGATTACAGAGTTCGCCCAATAAAACAATACCAAGGATTTTGCCAAACGTCAAGAAATATAAAATTCTCCGTAAATTATCCGCAGTAATTTAAGCAAGTTATTTAATAAGGCGTGGATACCTATATTACCTATCTGTATTCCTTTGATACCTGTAATTTTGATTGTGAATAGAACAACTTTGAATAGATATTAATCTATATTAAGCCATTAGGCTTCTCCAAGAATATTGAAGGTTTTTTTATTTTATAAGTTACAAGGGAAGAAAATATTTAACGATGAGGCTTCAACATTTTTCTTACCAAAATGCAAATTTTTTTCACGAGCATAGCTCTTTTACCACTCTTCAAGGGTTCTCACAATACAAAAAAACAACCCTTCACCTATAACTTTTAAATTGTGCCATCTGCAGAACCTAAATCGCGTCCCCACTATCTCGTTTCGGATCTGTTTAAGGAAAATACATTTTTAGTGGCATGTTGACACGGGCCTCGCTAGACCAACAAAAAAGTTTAGGGACAATTTTTTGGGTCGTCGATAAAGTTATAAATATACATATAATATTGACGATACTTTAAGTTCTTCAATAGTGCGAATCATATCGACGTTAGGGATAGTGTGAAATCTTCAAAAGTTGTTTAATTAGTTTACTTCAATACTTGTTTAGTGACATACAATAAAAAGTGTGTATGATGAGTAATTTCACATAGAGTGCGTTTTAACCTCTTTATGTTTACGGCTTATAAAATAAAATTTGCATTAAATATAATATAATTTTATGTAATTTGAATTATAATTAAATCTTATTTTTACTTCGGAAATGTTAATTTTGTGGGCAATTATTGCGCAATCTTCTTCTATTTACTAGATTGCGTAAAATATAACATAAAATAACGTAGCGAACAAAAACGCAAAAAAAAATATTCGACATTATAAAATTGATCACATTTAAAGCTTAACAAGGGCTGGAGCTCAATTTCGCTTGATACTTCACAAAAAATTTAAATTTTGATTGTAACGAAAAGTGCCGCCGCGCGGAACTGAGTATAAAAACTTTTAGTCATTTGCGAGAAAAAATTGTCTAGGCGCGGCATTCAGGTTGCCACGAGCACCATTAAAACTTTCCTTTAGACAGATGAAAAATTAAAATACTTTTACATCTCCGAGTTCCTGACTTCATAATGCACGTGACTTGCTGGAAAACCATCTATAGAGCGTTTGAATATTAGATTGATGGAGCTCTCAAGATTGGGATAGGAATTTTACTTGCGCTACTTTTTAAGAAGTGCTTTCGAACCCTAAAATATCTTGGGACCTGGACATTTACTTCGATAGCTTTTTAAGAGAGATGATTTAGTAGTTTCAGGAAACTCGTGTGCCTGTCATTGGCCTTAAATTTTTTTATCGTAGGCAAAATTTAAAAACGAATTTATCAAAAGACAACAGTCGTTAAACCTGATCAGAGGCAATTTGGGCGGTTTTACAACATCCAACACGGGTTGGCCACTAACCCGTATCTCCACCAATCCACGTTGAAGCTGCGTGGTGGAATGCTCCAGGCCTTCCCCGGTTGTGGGAGAGATCCGTGCCCAGCAGTGGGACATAGAAAGGGTTGAAGGAAAGCCAAATCAATAAATGAAATAGTAATATTCAATTCACATCCTAAATATTTTCAAAACTGGCTCAACCCACTTACAAGTAAATGTTATACTAACAGAATAAAAATTAAAACAAGTAAATTGATCGAAATAGAGCAAAAAGCTTGAAATTGCTTTCTTATTTCACTTTCCCGATAGAGACGAAGAAGGCTTCGGCGATAACTAGGTTTAGCCGCAAATCGAGTTGAAATTCCCGTTTTAAGTGTTTGAAGGAAAAATCTAATAGCAATTCCATTTTGCGTGATATTTTGACATAAATTGTATTAAAATTTGTTTGTTTGCTAGTTTTTAACGTGCCAGTTTTATGATTTTATATACTTTAATGCAATTTTATGATACTTTAATTAGAAGTATGTCCAAATAGGCAACCGTTACGATACAATACAATTTCGAGGATTTGTAGCTAATTCTATAACTTTAATGGCAGTTTTTTTGCATAGAGCGATTGAGATACGCCTTTTTCCCATTCTAATAAAATAGAGAATTTCAATACGAGGAACACAGGTTTTAATTATCTGGCAGTTTAATATCTATCTTATGTAGTAATAAATAATGTAACAAAATCTTCAGTACGTGTGATTATTGCATCAATATAAAACGTGGCGATTTGATAATAACTAATTTACCTAACTGAAGATAGGTACTTACCTATACTATTGTTGGTTTGACATTAAACATAGTTTATATACAAAATTTTCTGATTCCTTCGTAATTCTGTCAAATTGTCTGGTTTATTGATAAAAATTGGTAGTTACTTATAAACTCTTTCCTTACATTTTCCTAAAGATAAAGCTTCCCCAAGTAATATGTCTCACGAGTTCCTTATGAGAGCTCTCAAATAAAGTGTCATTCGAAAATAAAAGCTGCCATTGTTGGCCTCACCAGTGCCAATTTTCTTGAAAGCGCTGCTCTGACATTTCGTATAAGCGCCGAGGTCAAATTGGTAACGTGGAGCGTGGTTATACGCGTGTCGATTGCTAGTGCTGATAAAAACTATGTTAAATGGGAACTACGACAAAGTTTGGCATTTTACTCTCTCACAAAATCTCAAAAAATGTTGTCCTTTGGATGATATTTTTTTGTCGCAAATAGTCTGACTCAAGTTTGATACCCCATGGAAATTATGATCTGGCACAGAGGAAAAAATACGGTGTAATAAATCAACAGTAATTAAAAAAAAGCTACTAGCAGTCTTTTATTTTCAAATTAATTTTAGTCCCAACCATATTACGAGTACCTGATGATAGGTTTATGATGACTTATACAAATAACTCTAAACAGTTGTCTTGGCATGTAGTCAAACGCGCTCGCTACAAATCTTTAACGACACGCACGCTATAATCATTCTTATGTTAACTATGCATGTCTTTGATTCGCTTGCACGTATCAGCAGATGTAACAGAACCACGTTTGCGTGTGTCGGTATACAAAGACCTAACCTTTTGCCTTCATCATAAACAAATGGAAGCTATAGCAATCATGCAAATCAGGAATCGTTGTTACCATTGCAAATGTATTACTACAGACTGACAAAGGGTCTTCTTTCGTAACACGACGGATAAAACAACGACGACCGACAATTGGATCGTCTGTTTGTTCTTCCTACATTATGACAAATTTGTTTGTGAATTCTAAATTTATGGGGTAGTGACCTTTGTGTTAGTTTAATTTTGCTACTATGGATACTAAAGGTTTTGCTCTACGACTCATGTTACTTCGTAGTTTCGTGATTCGCTTTAGTCACGGGATGTCAATTTTTTCAGTGCAATCTAAGCAGATCCACGCCCGACCTCAAATAGGATACTTTTGGATAAAATATCTGAGGTCGTAATTTGTAGTGAGCACTAAGTTATTCTTCCTCAGCATAAAAATTTCCACCAACATTTCAAGCAAAACACAACAACTTGCTAGTTTAAAAGCATGTCATGAGGATGCAGTGGAAACGTGATAGTCGTTGCTTCATGTAGTTAGGTAGCCAATTATGATAATAACCTTTACTGGCACGCTGAGTAGAGAGCATAGTTCAGGGAATCTCAACTGTTTAGTCTTCTGCTATATACCACACTAAATTTTAAAGAGTTCTCAAGTAAATGAGAAATACGTTCGCTTGTCGGAGTTGTTCTCGAATTGGGACAAGCTTGTACATCTTTGTAAGTAACTTCAGAACGCTCTGGCCCATATTCTGCACTCATTTTTATCTTAGAAACAACGACATTTTTCTCAAGCAAAACGCTTAGTTGGTATTTCGTTCTTCATTTGCAATTTCGCTTTTAATTAATTTGGAAAGGAAATCTTTCTATCTGTGCTTGAAAAATTTTGTCCAATATACGTAATAGATTGGCTGTTGAATGAATTGTATGTAGTCTGTTCCTATTAATGACTTAGTCTTTATTTTGTCTTCAGTTTCTTTCATCATCAAATTGTTCCATAATTTGGTCAATTCTAAATCAATTTTGGATATTATTTTTTTGTTTCAAAGGTGTGCCTATAGACGTTACAGTCGGGTACTAGTAAGTCCAGTACTATTACTGGACCTACCTATGTATAGATAGCTTAGGGTAGGTAATCCCTACTTCTGCATACTTCAAATCTATTAGAACTATTTCCATCGTCGCAGTTACCAATAGTTCACGATTCAATAAATTCCGTTGAGCAAGTTTTATCAATCCGATATCGTAGTTAATATTTGATCGGGTTCGATTTACTGAAATTTAATGTAACTTCGAAGTTGCTTGTTCCTACATATTTGTGAAATTGAATTTTATCGAACGGTAGAAATAGAACGGTTTCAATATGAGTAACAATTGAGAACACTGATTTGAAAATTAATATTATATGATATAGGCGGCGATAACAACACAGTGATTAGTTGATGATAGTAAAAGCCAAAATGATACAGCCAAAATGAAACAGTTTAAAAATATGACTTTTGCCAAAATATTACATCAATCAAATTTGATAGCATTTATTAAGCACGTAATAGGACGTTGTTTGTCAGAAACAGGAAAGGCACTTTATTAGATGTTGAGAAATTTATTACTTTGTAAGTAAGAGGATTCCGCCTTCGATTATTCGGAAGCTTGAGAAATTATTTCATATTCATTCAAGCTATACTTGATTGCTTTAACTTGACTTTTACACGGTTTTATATTAAATTAAGTTTAATTACCAAAGTTTATTTATTTGAAGTTTTCTCGTTTCTTTGGACACGTTTACATGATTATATATTATTATTTTATTTTTATGATTATTTCATTTTGCTGTAAGAATGAAAACAAGGAATTTTATCATGGGTATAGTAACCGAAAACACACCATGAACAAAAATTTAAATTCATTCTTCATTTTCTAAACCGGCAATGTCCCACTGCTGGGTATGGGTCTCCTCTCAAGTCAACCACGCTAGCCAGATTTAGGTGGTGACAATGCTGAATGTTTCTCGTCACCAAAGTGCAAGTAATTATTATTTATTATTAGAAAAAAAAGGAAATGCTGGTGAGGGTCAAACCCGGACTAACTGGGACCGAAGGCCGACAATCAACCACCAAGCCATCATTGTCCTCGACACAAGAACAGGACCATTTAAACAGATTAAACAAAAAATCATGAGTAGCTTGATGTATGATGTTCTAAGCACTTTTAGCTTGCAAAATCTCGAACGAAATCCAAACAAATTACAGAGACAAAGTGTAATTTGTTAAGATTTTGAAATGTAAAGGAATTTGAAATTTAACGTTATACAAATCTAGCTTATTTGCATAATTTGGCTACTCGTCGTGACGGATGCTCTTGGAAATCGGGAGCTGCGTAAACATAAATACCTAAAAATGTACTTACAATATTGTGTTTCGCATAATAATTTTTTAGGATTCATTTGTTTCTACTCAACCCAAACTGACCGTTAATCAAAAGTGTTTTTAATGAAGCTATGGAAACGTCAACTAAATTTTGAGGACCTAATATTTTCACACGAGAAAAAGTTACTAGTAAGTTTGTTGTTTTGCAAAATTGGACGAAAACCATTATTGATATTGCCCAAGGGTTTTTATGATGTAACCACGCTTGCTTACGATACTGTTCCATATCAGCAAAAATTTTAATATCAACAGCGACCCAAGAGCTGGAATTATAAAAAAATAAATAAATAAATAACGCTTCACACTCACAGCCCCATACGAGGATTCCCTGTTTCGTGGATGCCATGGACATTGGACACACACAAACACAAATACACAAACACAGACCGGTAACAGAAATCTAAATTCATCATTTAAATTTCTGTTCCACCGGGGATCGAACCCGGGACCCTTCGAATGGTGGACTGGCGTGGTAACTACTAAATCATACGGGTCGTCAAATGTCGCATGATAGCTACATTCATGAGATAGGAATTACGTTACTATCCTTAACCTGGATGAAACCGCAGAGAACAACTAGTATTGAATAAAATAGACGACCAACACGATAAATGACAGAGTAAAAGTGTGATCGTTACTGTCAGATGCATGTAGCGTTGGCAAAGAAAACCCGTTATTAATAGCTCAGGGCAGCACAGGGGCTTCCGCTGGGAAATAATATATCGTGACCTTTTGGAACGACAGGGTACTTGAAAATGAGGGCCAAAGTAAGGTCATAGTCGACAAGGTGATTCAAAGTTTAATACGACATTTGCGCTTTTATTTTGTGTGATTTCGAAGTTCGATGAATGCCATGTCATACTAATCTCAGCTCTATGGATTATAATATGACATTATTATGAAGGGGTTTAGCTGGGCTTATATTCTGTGAGTCTGTAAGTGTGTCTGGAAAGGGGTTGAGTGTCCACCAATAGACGGTTTCTAATATAATTGTAAGTTAAAATATATGAAAACTAAGTTTTATACTATCACAAATTTGAAACACAATTTTACTCACCTTTACTACCTGTTACCTGCCAAAGCCACCGCGAAAAGGTTGTATAGGCTGGGTTTGCTTATACCTGTGTAGGGGACATAATATATAGAAATTTTTTTAGCTTTTCTACCTGTGCGACGCGGGTCCACCCGCGTTAAGAATTGTAAGTTGTAACGTAATGCTTGATGAGCCGTCATCATGAACGTAGATATCATATATAAAGATACTGACTAAATTGTGAATCCTCAATCCATTCTCAAGTCCCCTTGAACACACATAACAAATTTCATCAAAATCAGTCCAGTCGTTTAGGAGTGACATACACACGCACATTAGAAATATATAAAAGATAATATAAGGAAGATCTGGGCGTTGCGGGCTCTCACTCTATTATAACTACTGACTGCTACCCAATCTATTGTAGCTAAGGTAAGGCTTTCAAAAGGTCATAAGATCAGTTCAATAAAAAGGTTACCTCAAACTACATGAACTAATGTGACTAATTTGAAATATATATGAGGAAACTGATCTATTTAGGAGGCTGAGTAGGAATTTCATTCAGTGTTCCATAAATAGAAATTGATATTACATTATAATTTCTGAAGAAAAAGTCAAAGTATTTATTTGCATTTGCTTATCTCTAAATTTTCAATACCGTTAAGTGAAATGCATTGCGATTTCAAAATTGAATTGGGCGTTGCAGCTTTCCCGCAAAAAAGTTGATAAAACCAAGCAATTGTAACCATCGTTAAAAAGTTTCCACATAAATAAATAATACAATACAAAAGAATGATGAATCAAAAAGCTTTGAACCTAAATCAAATGGTGTAGTAAAGAACGACCGATTCTACCTCGTAAAAGGGGATAAAAGTACTTTAATACATCAGAAACCTCCACAGATTTCTTGGCATAGAAGATTATAGCAAATATAAAATGACAGGGGTTGGCATGAAGAAAGACAGTATAGATGATGAATTGGCAGAAGATGCTGAATCTTTGGGAGCAATAAATAAAGATTCCTATAGATCTTTCCATAATGAAATTGAGGTTCACAGACTTCGATTTGTCCCGACCCGAAGAAATATTTTGTTAGTAACGTTAGCTTTGATCCGTACCATTAAGTGTGCGGATATGGATGAGTCCTTAAGAAACTAGATAGAACATTTGATTGAAGTAAATCTTTAGCTTTATTCGATTGATGATACTAATATAAGGTGTCAACTAAAGGTCAATGTTTATCAGACTCCACCCAAACATTTTTAAAATTTAAAGGTAATGCCAGAGTTTGGATTAATAGCATCGATAGACCAGCAGAGGTTAGGGCATCTAAGAAAGCTTTGCGTTGTGGAAAACAGTTTTGTTAAAAAATATATTTAATCTTAATCAAAATCTTGTTTGTGTGTCTTGTAATTAAACTATTTTAACTAAAGTACATTAATTGTTGACAACACCAAAGAACAGCTAAAATAGGATATCATAGTTTTAGTACAACGCTTCACACTCAAAGCCTCACAGTAGAATTCCCTGTGTGGTTGCCATGGACACACACAAAGACAATTATTTTTCAGACATTCTATAGACCACGTAAGTAATAATAGACTTGGTAATCGTTGCACTAGAATATTTGAAAATAAAGACCTCAAACAATTATTTCAGACACAATACAACTATTCAAACGCAAGGAAGATTGCACCCTCGACAAATAAAAGTAAAGTAGTGACATGAATTGTCCTACTTTGGAGCACAGGGCTCTTCAGTTCAAAAGAGGTTAGAGAGAAGAGGGCAGGTTGAAGCATGATCACTAGGAAAATAAAATAATTTGATGTTCTATTATGAATAAGTAAATGCAGTTGATGCAGTTTGATATATTAACAAACGTCTCTACAGCTATATATAGTATTCAGATGATAAAAGAGAAAGAGAGAGACAGACAGAGGGATAGAATGAGAGCAATGATAGCCTAGATAGCATAGATAGAGAGAATTTGGGTATACCGTTTCCGTATGTCGTTTTTTGAAATTTATAGGCAGCAAACGAGCATGAAGGCCAGCTGATGTTTAGTGGTCACTGCAAACCATGGACGTCTAACCTCAAACAGGAGAGAAGTCCTAAATGAGATCATACGTAAAGACGTTGCTTCTCATGAGGACTAATATGGTCCTCAAATATAGCTATATAGTATATGCTTAAGTGGGTTATGAGGGCAGTGGTGGTACCTCCCCGGGCGAACTACTTATGTAAGCTCTACCACCTACAAGTGAAGTATTACATTTATGACACCTACCTAACTACCTATTTCATATTTATAATTTATATTATAACCGTTTATGAGAAACTAAAATAGCTAGTTAGTCTTCATAAATAAATTCTTATCTCATTTCTGTGCCATATCACATTTTAAGTGCTAAATTCTCTCACAGAAATGAAATTCCCTCCA
>DWQK01002548.1:0-12963 GCA_018231225.1 Noctuana stator | reverse complement strand
CGCCTGTGACACACAGCCATCAACTTCTCATATTGGTGTGGCGTGCGTGTCGCGGGGGAAAGAGACAGCGATACTTGTCACATAAATACGTGTGATTGATTGACCCGCACCCGACTAATGCTTATAGGAAGCAATAAACATCTGTCGATTGTGTTCAAAACTGGGTTTTTAATTCAAATGTCCTCGCAGACCGTGTGAATTGTTTTAGGTCATTGATAAAAATGATAGCAAATGGCGATTTGTTATGTAAATTTATGTGTTTCATCTATTCACATATGAACTTTTAGTGTTAAGCAGATGAATCTAAATGTGTGTACGATCGATGTTCTTATTGGGAAAGGTCTCGCTCGTCTTATCGGAATTCCGCCCACGCGTTCTTTTACGCGGTCCTATATTGTCATTTGAACTGAGTTTATTGTACCAAACTGTCGTAAAAATAAATAAACAGAACATTATTTTCCTTTGTCAGGCCAGGAAATCTGTTCGTGATACACGTAAATCCGTCCTCGTCCCCTGTCGGTGCCGCTGAAAGGACTCGTCCCGACGTTTTGTTCCGCGCCGTCAACGCCGTCAACCCCACGCGGGTAATCTTCAGTAAGCCCAAGACTTTCATCTCTCACTGGACGTGTGTAAACAACGTCAGAGCCACAGTCGGTCAAAGCTATTAAAATTTCCCCCTAGAGAGATATCGCAACGATTGGCCATCGTGGTATCTACACCTTTCATTGGTGACATTGGTGTCACTACTCACTGCTTGACTGAGGTGACTCAGCTATGCGGAGTAGCTTCGCTGTGTCGGGCGGCTGTCATCGGAACGATCGCCCGTCATTGCACGTCCACCGCGCGCATAGCACGCACGCTTGCATTACGCAGCGCACCACCCCTCGAAGCAGAATACGTGTAGCCGTCTCTCTTCTTCGCCGCGATTCGTCCGCTAGTGTGAGCGGCTGTCCCTTTCGCGCGAGGGGCGCCCGGGGAGGGGGCGCTGCAGGCGGGTCGTAAATCACGCGGCGTCTCATTCCACGCGGGACCGCCGCCGCCGCCGCAGGCACCGCGCACTTCCCTTCCGACCGCCGGCTGCGCGCCGCGTCTTTCGCGACGTGTTTACAATCTGAACTGTTCTTGGGAAGTCAGTTGTTGTCTATTGTAATAGTGTTCTCTGCTTACAAAAGTGTTGTTTAATGGATCCGAGTACTTTTCATCGCCCGCTGTTGGAGATATACTGAAAAGATTTCGTCCAAAATGATCGTCGAACCGGACCACGTGAGGTAGGATTTTTATTTACACAAGTGTTCCATTGTTTTACAGCAGTTCATCATGTTTTTACGCAGCCTTGTGTATCGACAACTATTTGATTTGAGTTTATTTCTCTCTACACTCAGTTATTGCCAACTAAAAAGTTCAGTGATAAGTATGTGATACGATTTCAAACTATATCCAACTTTTGCCTGTTATTAAAGTAACATCAAAACATTTGATCGTTCATTCCAATTAGAAACCTATAAACTGTCTACATTTGTCCTTAATTTATTCATCGCTATTAAATTGATAACATCTGCCGGTGTGCCAAAAATATAATTAGAATATTCGCCGTTTCCCTAAGTGGATAAATTCTGTTTATTTATTTGCATCGAAGAAATCTTAACGTTACCTTACTTTTTATCAACTGTAAAGTTTTTCCAAAACTTATAGTCGTCGTTCGTATTCCCGAGTTATAAAGTTGCTTGTTTTTCTTGTAAATTTACATTCGATGTATCGTTATAAACGATGTCAATGAATTTTATTGTCGCATAAATATTGGTGATAAGTGTCTTCCTCCATTGTGTTACCAATAAACGTTTATCAAAGCTATCTTGATTATTCCAATGTGTTGGGCGGTTGTCTTCGTCTCGTTATTATTGTCAGTTATAACGTTATACCTATAAAACTGTTGAATTTTTTACAACGATGTCATAATATCGTGGACTGTATGGTTTTCTGAGAAAATATCGTGAAAATTATAGTATATTTCTAGGAAGTGCATCTAATATCATTTCAATTAAGAAAACTAAAGCCTTTTGTCGCTATGAATCCTTAAAACATTTCCCTTAAAAGGTGCTTACATGTTAGGTATATTTTATTTTTTCTTTACTCTTAATTTTTTATTCTAATTAAATTAATCATGGATGTTATGATGACTATAAAACTTTATTAGTCTTGTTTTAAAATATTTTAAGTTCAAGATAGAAATATAAAATTACTCATGAATATGTATTGTATTTTCCTTCGAAGATTTAGGAATTGTTTCTCTATTCGATTCATAAATTACATAGATATATGATTTTACAATCGTTTTTAAATAAATAAAACTACCTAATGACTTCATTAATTATTCACAAAACGTCGAACGTAGGTAATTGATAAAAAAATGCAGTATAAGTTTGTTTACGATTTAAATATTCAAATGACCCGAACCAGTTTGTCGTCGTACAAAGACGATTCATTTGATTACATTTGGTGTCTAACAATGATATTTCTTTGTCCTCAGGGAAAGCCCGAGATGTCTATCAAGAGAGTCGTCAGGTGCCCCACGGTGTCCATCAAACGACTCCGTATATTCTGGACGGAGTGCTCCCGGGATCCCATTGCCTCCAGCTTTGACAGCCGCACTACCAGCCGCCCTACCCGCTGCCCTCCTCCCCCCACACTCTGCAGCAGTTGCGGCATACCTAGGAGCTGCAGCGGCAGCTGCGCAGCAACGCCTTCTTATGTCCTGCCATGAAGACATGACGGACTCCGAACGAGCTGACGCTGTTCTTGATTTTAGTACGAAGCGATGCGAATCTCCACAAGACGAAGAGGATCCAGACGATGCCGTAAATCTTAGTAAAAATGAAAACGGGCCCTTAGATTTGTCAGTTGGAACTAGAAAGAGAGGTCCGGAAGACTCGCCGTCTCCCGTCCCTACAAGAAAAAGTTCTAGAACTTCCGATTTCAAACCATCCTCTTCACCGTGGACCACCCCAGTAGCGCCACATTTACCTTTTTTCGCGGGAGTCGTAGCAAGCCTTTCACCTAAAGGTGGCATTCCTGCAGATTGGAACGGGAAACTAAAGCATGGTGCGCCGACGCCTAACGATGCAACGAAAGCCTTAGAAAAGATGAGCGAATTGAGTAGATTGGGAGGCGAGGAACTATTTAGATCTGTACAAAGTGCAGCCCTGGGTGCAGGGTTGACCCCTAACGCTGCCGCTCGTCACTCGGCGTGGCAGTCTCACTGGCTCAACAAAGGAGCGGATCAAACAAAAGATGTACTAAAATGCGTCTGGTGTAAGAAAAGCTTCAACTCCCTAGCTGACCTAACGGTTCATATGAAGGAAGCTAAACACTGTGGCGTAAATGTACCCGTCCCTCCAGTGAGCGGTGCGCCCATACCACCCTCGCTGCAGCCGCCCTCGAGTTCGCCGTCAACACCATCTCACAATTCTTCATCATCTAGTGGTTCTTCTAAACCTAATCATAGCGATCTAAATATGCTTATTAAGGAGAACATGCCTATTCCTAGGAAATTGGTCCGTGGCCAAGACGTCTGGTTAGGTAAAGGCGCTGAGCAAACTAGGCAAATTTTGAAATGCATGTGGTGTGCGGAAAGCTTCCGTTCCCTAGCCGAAATGACTAGTCACATGCAACGTACCCAGCACTATACTAATATTATATCTCAGGAGCAAATTATTTCTTGGAAGTCTTCCGATGATGCTAAAGGTTCAAACTCTAGTGCTCCGGGCACTAACAACGCTGTCCCGCCTAGCACGGGAACTAGTAGTCACGTAAGCGCGGTACTGACTTGTAAAGTATGCGATCAAGCATTTAGTTCCTTGAAAGAATTAAGTAATCACATGGTTAAGAATTCGCACTACAAAGAACATATTATGCGGTCCATTACAGAAAGCGGTGGTAGGAGACGTCAAACTCGCGAGAAAAGAAAGAAATCTCTGCCGGTCAGGAAGTTGCTTGAATTAGAGAGGGCGCAACACGAGTTCAAAAACGGCGAGGGCAACGGAGTTCCTATGGGGAAACCGATTAGGGACTTCGGAGCGGGCAGTCGGATTACGTGCGAAAAATGCGGCGATAAAATAGAGACAGCTGTTTTCGTTGAGCACATAAGACAATGTATAGGCGCGCCGATGTCAAATAGCCAAAGGAATTTTCTAAAGAGCGCGCTCCTTTCCAATAACATTATCCCTCCCGACGTGCCCGGGCACATCACGCCGACCGGCCGCGACGGTCGCAAGAGTATCAACGAGGAGCTTCCCTCCCCCGGCTCCGCTCATCATCGCTCCCCCTCGTCCGTGAACGATTCTTCCCCGAGTTCCAAAGACCCAAACGCTAGCAACGACAAGAGCTCGTCGCCCTCGGTGCTCAATGCTATAGAACAATTGATAGAAAAAAGCTTCGACACTCGATCGAGGCATTCCGTGCCCGGCATGCCCGGCGGAGCATCTCACGCTCCGATCGGTTCTAGTATTTTAAAACGTTTAGGCATAGATGAGAGCGTAGACTATACGAAGCCTTTAGTGGACGCGCAAACAATGAGTATGTTGCGTAGTTACCATCATCAACAGGGCTACGGGCGACGTGAGCGCAGCGGCAGCGAATCTAGTTCCATGTCGGAGCGCGGCGGCAGTAGGGTGGAGTCGCTCACTCCTGACAGAAAGTTAGACGCTTATCATATGACTCCGCGTACGACACCCGACACCCGCGGCTGTCAGACTCCGGCCTCCGAAGACCGACCGACTGATGTGCGGATAAAGAAGGAGGTTACTGAAGACGATGAGCGCGAGAACGGTGTAGATCTGAGCAGTCAGCCTATCCGTGTTAAGACTGAGATCGACGATGATGATGAGCAGGGTAGGCCAGGCAGCTCTGCAGAGGAAGATGTTAAGCCTACTGTCACTAAGCGCGAAAGTGAAGGCCCGAGCCCCGCTGGTAGCCCTCGCAGTCCCGCCAGTGATCGTTCCGCCCCGACTCCGGGCACGGAACGGAAGCCGGCGTCTAGCTTAGGAGCGTTATCTTCAATGTTCGATAACTTAGCTGGTGGTGGATCATCTAATGAGCCGAGCTCTTCTCGTCGCGGAGGCAGTCACCCTTTAGCAGCTTTGCAAAAACTCTGCGACAAAGCAGAGACTAATCCATCCCGCGCTCCTGCGCCCGCGCCGTCCCCCGCCGGCCCGCCGAGCATTCTCACATTCAGTTGGGCTTGTAACGATGCGGTTGTGACTGATTCCATAATGAAGTGTGCTTTATGTGACACTCCGTTTATATCGAAGGGCGCTTATCGGCACCACTTGTCCAAGATGCATTTCGTGAAGGACGGTGCTTTGCCGGAACCCGTGCTGATGAAGGCGCCACCGGCAGCGGGGTCTCCCGGGACTCACAAGAGCGGTGGATCCAATGCGGCCTCACCGCAGGACCCGCGTAGCCCCTCGCAGTCCTTCGACGAAAGTCCCCACTCCAAGTTTCTCAAGTATACGGAGCTCGCGAAGCAGCTGTCCAGCAAATACGTGTAGACAGTGAGGGTCGGCCGGGCCATCCGTTGTGATGATACCATATCTTGCTACGTTGAACCTATGTAGGTTAGGTCGCGCTGCGACGGTAAGTATTTCGAAACTCTTTGCCAATTTAATTATTTAGGTAATCGTTA
Source organism: Noctuana stator (assembly GCA_018231225.1). NCBI lineage: Eukaryota > Metazoa > Arthropoda > Insecta > Lepidoptera > Hesperiidae > Noctuana > Noctuana stator. The sequence continues at coordinate 7,283 of DWQK01002548.1, read as the reverse complement.
GAGTTCACCGCATAGTTCGGTTAGTGTAATTAACGACTAGCGACATAAGTATACGCCAAACGTCTTACGTTCGTTAAATGTAAGAAGAATATTTTCAAAATATTGCCTTTAGAGAGAACGGTCGGCGGTCGCGCGGCCGGGGCTTATCTTCCACACTACGTTGTGATTCCATTTCGATAATTGTAAATATAAGTCACATTAAGTCTTAAAGTTCGATTCGATCTCTTGTAAATGTATATTTTTTGCTAATAAAATCTAAATGATAAAGATCGGGCAGAGGCACGTCGGTGCAGTTGCCTGTAGTCCCTCGCCGGCGCCGCACGCTGCGCTCGCAGCGCTTACAGTATTTTCAAATTTCGTTGCAATATCGTTTTCTTTCATGTTACTTAATGTTTTCGTGTAAATCAGAGTTAGGTTTATCGTCTTAGTTTATTCTATGTATATTTTGAAGTGTTTTTGTTCGGTGAAGTTTTGATATCCGTCGATGCCTGTAATCTCAGAGATCCAATCTCATTTTCGTTCAGTCGGTGTACATACGATGCAGTTGGACATAGAATGCAATATTATAACAATCTCCTTAGTGTATATTTCGCTCTAGGTACGCTCCTTGTGAGTTTGCTATTTATTATTTAGTGTTAAGATCTTAATGTTAGGCGACTCTACTGTGAACTCTTGTATACCATTGTACCAGCGCATAAGGGGTTGTCCAAATCAACCTGTTGTATTTAAAAAGTGATAATACGTTATACAATTTTTTTCTTTGAAAGGACGACAACATTCGTATACGTTTAGGTCATTCTGTAAAAGATATCTTCCAATTGTAACTTCAGATATACGAGATGTATATACGGTACTTGAGTGTAAAAACTCTTTTATATTTAATAAAAAATATTGTAAACTGTCTAATGTAAGTTCGAAGCGATATCAGAATGTAACATTTTTGTGATTGGAGTGCATTTTTAGTGTGACAGATACGAAAAATTGTCAATCGTAGCGCGCTACAAAGAATTTTTTCATAGCGCTATAGAGAAAATGATGCAAAAGTCTGTCATTTGTACAAATTGCACTCAAATTCGTGGCACAATTACAGAAAATTGTACTTATATGCAGTGAGGTTACATTTTTTGTGAAAATTAGAATCTTTTTTGCTAGTCTTCGTATATTTTGTGAGAGTTACGAGTAACTTCAGGCCCTTCTGTAATTATGCCTCGAAGGATCGTCATGGAGGAAATGGTGACATTTTAAAATTGACGAATCTATCATTTTAAAGATAATCACGCAACATACGGACAAATTATGTATACGCTAGCTCTTGATGAGAGATTTTTGCTCATTCTTTAATAAAAAAAAAAATGGTGTTGAAATATTGATTTTACCAAATTTAATAATCTTATTTAATATTTTATGTTGTATTTCAAAATGCAATTAAAAGCTCAAAGAAATATATATGTTAAATATACTTAACAAGTTATTTTATTTATTTTTACCCTTTTACCGAAATGCACAAAAGCGAAGCCTACGTATAATAGACAACACTATATCAAATACATTTTAGTCCCAAACATTTTAGGCCACGGAGAGTAGTTCGAAATCCCATATGTCTAATATAAACTGGGACTCAGACTAACTAAGAAACTCACTGCGAACTGCTAAGTTTCATACTGATAAGATAATATGAATCTAAACACACAAAACACTTAAGTAAAAACATATTTTAATAAGAACAATTTAGAACAATTATTAATAATTTATTTATTTATTTATAAGCTATTTTAATTTTTTAGTTTAGGTATGTTTGTTATATATTATATTGATTAAACAAAGTAGCAAATTGTGAAAAAAAGGCACTATTCTCAATCATAATAAGGTATTAATTACTATGGGTCTTATTCCTAAAAATATATATCACTTATTTGCAATTGATAGGGACTATTCTAGTTCAATATCCTACAATTAACATCTTTAACAAGCTCTACAATGAAGAATCACTACCACCCACGTTACAGATCAAATTATAATCAACACATCAATTATTTAGCCACTGCCCTTAGACTCATGGGTCCCGAGGGATCAGTCAACGAGACGTCTTAACTTGAAGAAACCTCACCTCAATCACCCTAACGACACCCATTCATCGCTTGCTACGGATATTCTTACGCTGAGAAAATCGTTCCTTTAACTTACATTGCAAGTCCACTAACACAAGACGAATATACCATAGAACAAATACCGCTTTGTACTTTAGAGTTATAAAAATTAACGCAAAAACATTTCGTTGCTAAGTTGAGTACGACGCTAGGGATACGAAAGATAATATACAATAGGTGCCTATACCTACATAACGAAATATGAAAGATTTCCTCATCAGTACAACACATCCAAGAACAAAATTAAATAGGACTGCTTCCTATTTGAAGTTGGCCGTGGATCAATGGGTTCCAGTGACCACTTTAATATGTATTTGGTGGCCTTTACGCTCGTTCAATACTCATTTAAGATAAAAATAAGACCAGTCAACAACACAATGGCCGGAAAACTAAGAAAATCCAGGTGCTCCAATCAGTAAACCGCCCGATCAGTAGCTTTTACTGTGAGCGATGGATGCCTGACCCCTTAAGTAGTCCCGGGGTATATTCTCAACACAAATATTTCAACGGCGACTAACTCGGTAGCTTAGTTTAAAGTTTAATTTGTACACTACGAGTTTCGAAAGAAACTAACTCGTAGCTCCAAAACATTACAGTGTATCCCATTTAAACCCGATAAAAAATGAATGAAATTTAACTGTTTAATAGCTAATTAAGGGATAGCGGTAACCATAGAGTACCCAAATTTCTTGGATTTTAAATTCTGGAACGATCTGGATGTGGATATATAACAATTTGATTAATATTAAACCACTTAAAGCTAGTATTGTTAGTTGACCTTAGAGATTGTTTCTACGTTAAATCTATGGTTTCGATTTCCGAAAGTATTACTTTTGGATGTACCTATACGAAAATGAATTTACGAAGGTGCATAGTAGACCTCCGGACTCGGGCCCACAATAAATGATTTACTCTGAGCGGCAATGAGCGGATTGATAGGTCTCAGTTGCCCCGCATTTGTCTCGAGGTTAAGCCGGACAGATGCTCTCAGTAAGTACGGAGGGCGGTTGCTTTGAGAACTGTTTGTTGTAGGTGGTTAAGAAGATCTTTCGAAATATATTATTGAGAACAATGACGTATTCTGATGAATTTCTTTAACCGTTTTAAAATAATGTTATAATAATATACGCAATTTGTATCTATGTATCTACATCTATACTAATATAGGTAATAAAGCTGAAGGGTTTGTTTGTTTGTTTGAATGCGCTGATCTCTGGAACTACAAGTCGGATTTAAAAATATTTTTTGTATATGATAGCTAGATTCATGAAAAAGGTTATAGCATATCAAGGATTACGTTACAATTCTTAACGCGGGTGAAATCGCTAGTATCTGTTAAATCAATTCTACTTCCATTTCTCACGTTATTTTATTTTAGTTGCGTAAATAAAAAAAGTTTGAGGTAGTATGGCTTTATTAGTGTTGACATACACAAACAGTATAATATGAAGTATATATATAACAGTATAATAGGTATATTTTTATACTATATTAGCATTCCATATAAATTTGTTTAAAGTCGTTTAAAATTGTTGCAAAAAACTGTTGTTAAAATTATCATTTCATCAATCATTCGTTGCGAAAATCGAACCCGGGACATTTCGAATGGTGAACCGCCATGGCAACCATTACACAAAACGGGTCGTCCTTGAAATAACTCGAATAACAAGATATTTAAAGATCATGGACAGAGTATTATGTCGATTCAACCCTCAAACACCGTAGTGCCATAACTTAGCGGAACAAACGCGCACTCAGCGCCATCTGTCCGCACTGATCGATGACACGACATGTGTCCATTATCGCTGCGACGTTACAAAGAATGTCACAAAAACGCCATTGACGACGTCATTAATCAAATTATATGCCATTTTGAGCCGAAGCGACGCTGCAATCGCGTTCAAATTTGCGATAAAAGTTCACGTTTTTTTATTAAAATCTGGACGGTTAAGTGTCGAGCATTGGCGACTGCGTTATTGATTAATTGTGGAGATTTGGCGATAGGAGAGTTTTGAATATATATTCATTTATCAAATTGTGTTGTTGAATAAAGTCCGTTACTACAAATTCTTGAGATTAATGAAATAGTAGGTATGTGACAGTAAAAAATAAAAGCAAAAAATCTCAAAATTTATGAGCTTCAAAAAGTTTTTTTAGGATTGTTTTTTTTACCTATTTCGTGTTAAAATGTACAAATTAATATTACATTACTGGTTAGTTACCTTACCTATTGCTATACAACATATTACTATACTATACTATATTACTAACAGTTAACATACCATGGCTTTTAATAAGCTGAATCGAACTCATATTGAAATCTTAGTCATAAGTATAATTTTCTTGTGAATACAATTTGCAGTATAAACTCTGCACGGAAACTCCAGCCGGCGCTCATTCAACCCGTCACTGTCACTGAATGGATGGGTTCGTCTGGAGCGGGTCTCGCTGCCCCACGCGCCGTCACTCATCCGTCATCGTCGGAGCACCGAGCGAGTGCAGGGTTAACACAGTTAACGCTCAAACAATGTATAAACTAATCTTAATACTTTTTTAGTGTAGCAATCGAACAGATGGTAAGTGGTCACAATCGCCTATGAATATGGACAACACCAGATTCACCAATGCCTGGCCGGCTTTGAAGGAGAAAGTAATTGATTGATTGAAATGGCGCTGTAGGCGCTATTTTTTTTCGGACAATTCCTCAAAGCACTCACCAAAGTCGGTAGAACACATGGAGCTAGCATAAGTTTTTATGTTAGTTCAAACGTTCATAAGTGCTTAATTCAAATATTTAAACATTACAGTTTACAGATAAACAATGAATTAAAATACTTATATTTTGGAAAAACAAGTAACACAAAAACACACCAAATCTCATTGTTAAACTGATTGTTAAACTTAACAATACCATTCAGTCGACAAAATAAATGATCAACGTTGGGCCAGAAAATCTAACTTTAGATAGGTACGTAGACAAGGTATTAATTAACGCGTACCGTATCTACATCAGTTCATGTTCAGTTTAAGCTAAAGCTTACACTTGTCCGTTGTGCTGACGATGACGAATGAATGACAACGCACACGCACGTGCACACTGGCCGCCGAGGCCCGCCTCAAACGTATTCCCGTCCATCAATTCCGCGACGATGACGGGTTGAATAGTGTTTTCATACTATTTAAGGGATTGCAATATTTTGTAATTATCTGTCCTACCTCTGTACCTAACAATCTGTCAAGGGTTGTGTGGCTGTATATCGAGGGTTTTATAATAATACGAACTGCCTTAAATAGGGTTTTACATGAAAAAGATATAAACAATATTATGTAATAATCACTTTATTAATGAAAGTCAATTATAAATTGCATTCATTCAAAATGATCTATTTTGTTTATTAATAAAATCAAACTCAAAATTTTCATTCATAATGAGGTATTTGAATACACTAAATTAAGGGTAAATTGGGTACATTGGCTTCAGGCGCCCTTTTGGCTTACGCAGGGCGGGAGAAAAAAACCAGCGGAAAAAACTCTCGGCACTCCTTTAAAATCAAGTGTATAAATTACAAAATTATTAACCTTGTAGAACCTAAAGTTTTAGCCTGATAGAAAACACACGGAACAGTTAATCATGTACGTCACTACCGCTCCACGGCGAAATGCTCACACATTCAATTTTAAGTTAAAAACTATTACATAAGCTGTAGAAACAGCCCGCAGTTTTAGCTCAAAATCTCTCTTAAAATATAAGTTGTAGACAAAATTGTCGTCAATCTTATATTCACCCAGATATGAGATTACGAAAGTAAAAGTACAAATTTTACAAAATGTTACCTGTGCTTGTCCCTACAGCCCCGGTTTCGTATTTCAAAGCCGAGTCAGACGAGCTCGTCAGCGCGGAGACATCTCGCTGACAGCTGATCGAGAATTGAGAAGGGTTTGCTCACAGTCACACGGCGTCAGGTGCGTTTCGAACTTATGAGGAGTTCCATTTACTAATAACCGCGTTGATAAGGAGAAATTTATGTCAAACTAGCTTATGCCTGCGACTTCGTCCGTCCGATCCGTGCGAGTTTCATAATTAATTTCATTGGACCAAGTAATCATGTTGTCCCATACAAACTTTGCCCCCGTTTTTCACCCCCTTGCGGGTAGAATTTCGGAAAATCATTTTTTTATTGGATGCCTACGTCATACAAAGAAACACGCTCCAAGATTCAGGTGTCTACGATCAGCGGTTTAGGCAGTGCGTTGATCCGTCATTCAGTCATTCAGTCCGTCAGTCAGTCAGTCAGGGCAAAGAATTTTATAATTATTTAGGTATAAGTAGATAATTTTTTTTTTGTTTTTTTAAATGTAATAACAGTATTTTTTTGCACGCAAATGTGGTTGGATTAGAATATAATCTGTGCTAATATAATAAAGCTGAAGAGTTTTTCGTTTGTTTATTGGAACGCGCTAATCTTCGGGACTACAAGTCGGCTTTGAAAAATTCCTTTTGTGTATGATAGCTACGTTCACGAGGAAGGCTATAGGCTATCAAGCATTACGTCACAATTCTTAACGCTAGTGAAACCGTGGGGTACAGGCAGTTAACAATAATTTCCATCCATATTTGACTCGATATTAAGATACCCATAACACAACTACCCTCACCCCATTTGGAATTCAAAGCGAGCTCGTCATCGCGGAGACATCCCGCTGACAGCTGATCGAGAGTTGAGAAGGGTCTGCTCAGTGTTTATTGTGACGGCGTCAGGTGCAGACCGGTGACGTCATAACGTGACGCGACGTTGCTTGGAATATTAATCCGTTTTGATTGACTTCAGTCGGACTGATTTTAATATGGCGAAAGTAGCTGGGTATTGCGGTTGGATTTATTATTATCATTTGCCATCCGAGACACTTGATATACTAAAAAAACCTAGATTCACGGTTCCATACAAATTAGTTTAAAAGTGTCTTGCGTACAGCACACCAAAAAATATATTTTTTTAACGCTTCACACTCACAATCCTTTACTAGGATTCCGTATGTCATTGGTACTATGGGCACATACAAACAAACACCCAGACTAGAAACGAAAATTTAAATTTATCATTTACATTTCTGTCCGGCCGGGAATCGAACCCAGGA
>DWQK01002547.1:0-12966 GCA_018231225.1 Noctuana stator | reverse complement strand
GTGGTCGCGGCAGTCGTCCGCCACCGCTCATAGGCGAAGCGAATGATCGCGCGCGTTTGCTGGCCTATCGCTAACAAATACATCAATGAAAAGCTAAACTTCTTTGAAAAATTTACAGATTTTTCTAAAACATACATTTGAACGAAACAACTATAGCATTTAGCTCCTTAATATAATACTTTCAATCAATGTTCTATCATTAAAAATGCAAAAACTGTAAAAGTTACTTATAGAATTATATCAATTACTTACATTCAATTATTACATATTATAAAATATATTATAGACACTGAGAAATGACAAATGACTAATTAAAGATTAAGGACAAAAAATATGCTTGTAATCAACATACCGGTAAAAAAAGTGTAGCATTTTTTTTAAGTTATTCCATTACACATGATATCAGGGTATAAACAAATGAAAACCCAAAATAGTAAAACCACAAAATTGTTCAAATTGATTAAGATTTCCGACTAATTTACACTTATCAGATATAATGAGAGTTTAATAGCTAAAACTTGCTAAGTTCGGGTTGGTAGACACGCACCCCAACGTAATTATAAAACATATCAACTTACAACCAACACAAAACCAAAGTATGAAATCTATTAATCAAAATTGTTGCAATTATTCGTAAATTCCTGTTTTTTTCCTGGAAGATATAGCTTCATTAGATACAATATAGTTGTTTGTGCCTTTTATTTCATTGTTATGTCCAATACTCTTTAATATTTTGTTTGTGTGTTACATTATTAAAAGCACATCAAACAGATTCAAATAAAATTTTATAATACACACCAAAACACTGAACAAACACACCTGGCCCCTAAAATGGAAGCGGAAGATACTAACAGGTTGGCTAATAATTTTTAAGCTCCAAAATTTAGCATTCCAAATTCCTTCTGGAACTTTCTAAAATAATATCTATTGTAGGTATAAAAAGGCTGCACCCAATATGTATTGCCACTAATAAAAAGTTATATTAACAAGGCAAATATATCAATGAAAAATGGATTTATTACGATTGCAAATTCAAACTCTGCTTTTTTACAACCTACGTACAATGGATGTACGTATGTATGATTCCACATTAACTTATTTCTGGAAATGAATGGACAACTTAGTTCAGGAAATTCAAAAAAGTATAATGCGAATATGATAATGGAAGACATACCTCAAACCAGTAGGCCTACACAAGTATATATGTATAGGGTAAGAAAATTTATAGCCAACCTAATACAAAATAGAATTGTTGCATCTCCCCAAACATCCGTAGCATTGACACATAGTTATTGTAAGTGATCCCCGAGTCCGGCGACGCACGAGAACTATATTTAGAGGCGTTAACATGACTATACACTCGCTGTCCGCTGCACTCTCGAACGCATTGCTTTACGTGTATGATTTTATAAGTTATCTGTAAAAGAAAAAGATAAGATTAATTCCATACAAAAAACTTCAGATGTTTATAACACTCACATTATCTGTTTAATTTATTTTTAAGTTCAAGTTATTTTGAATGGATTGTTTAAAAGAACTTTGTTTAATTGTAACAACAATCTACAATTTTAAATAACCCACGACAGTTTAATTCATGAGGCTTTGCAAATTATGATATTTTAAAACGTTCCTATTTCACACTATGAAATAATCTTGTAGTACCAAGGCGCGTTTGATATTTGGCCACTAGCAAACACCCATCCACGTCCCAACTGCACCAAAGTTTCGAACAAAGGGCGCTTCTATAGGTTGACCTTTACAGGTGTGTTTTATTTTAGGTTGTACATGATTTGTAATGACCCCAATATCATGTAGCCTGCATGTATATTTGCCACTCATTTCCGATTGAGTATGTAATGAAAATATAGTCGTACATCTCCTGTTATTTCCTTGCTTGCAAAGCATTCGAGAGCCAGTCCATCGCTTGGTCAAGTCCCTCGCCGCGTACTGCTGACGTCTTGAAGATCTGGAAAGTGCGGTCCCTCAAAGCATCCAGGCCTAGAGCTTGGTGCACTTCTGCCACTGTCAGACACCCAGCCATGTCTTGTTTGTTCGCTAAAACCACTAATATTGCATTTGCTAGTTCTTCTTCCTGAAACATTATAATAAAACAGGTTTAAGTTTTAGATAACTAGACTTTTAGTATGGGAACAAGTGTGAAAACTACCCACTTTAAAAAAACAAAAACTTCACTCCTATGAGACATACGATTGGTTGAAAAGAAACAATGATAATTATACCAATTAGCATTGTTATGTCTTGTCACATCACTTCAATCAACCAATCGCAATTCCATTGCATGTGGTCATAATATATATTGTGTTTGACAGTCACACAGTCTAGACTGCAGTAAACTGAAAAACTACTGCACAGATTTTGAATTGGGTTGGATTTGGGAGTGATTCATGGCGAAGGTTTAGGTGTATAGGTAATTAAGGATTCTTTTATCAGGCACCCATATTTGATTTCTGTCCAGACCCAATTCCGAAGTCCACATGGATGTAGTTGTGTAATTGTGTATAATCTAGTTTAGTAGAAATAAATCAAACAAGCATATCATTAGATAGCTTGAAGGAAGTCATTGCGACATAGACTATCTGCTATTTAACAAGTGTCAATCAAATTTAAGCAAAGTGAACTAGCTACATCTTAACCAAACTTCATATCTTAAATGTTTATCATAAAAATAATATAATACTTACTCTTAACATATGCACCAGCTCATCTTTTGATATGCCTATCCGGTCTCTGTCAGCTGAATCTACCACATATATTATTGCATCTGTGTTACCATAGTAGCATCGCCAATATGGCCTGGAAAATAATTTTATTATTAATTTGAGATAACTAGTCAGAGTACTGCTGAACATTTACTATTACATTTTTTAATACACAAGAACAGGACATAGACAAATTTTATATTTTTAACAGTTTACTATGGAACTGTCTGACAAGTAAAGAGAAACATAACCTCTCACCTAATACTGGTTTGCCCACCAAGATCCCACACTTGAAACTTGAGGTTTTTGTACGTCACTTGCTCCACATTAAATCCGATTGTAGGTATTGTGGTCACCACCTCCCCAACTTGAAGTTTGTATAATATGGTCGTCTTCCCGGCGCCATCTAAGCCGAGAATCAAAATTCTCATTTCACGAGCCCCCAACAGACCCCTAAAATAACTAAATAAACCACCTGAAACAACATGGGGCAGAGTTTATATTGTATATTTCATAATCCCATCATATTTTATAGGAAACTCCAAATCACTTACCCATTTTGTTTGATAAGACTATCTCATTAACATTAGTTTAACAGCTAAGGAATGTTTTTTACCTTCGCCCACACATCCAAATAACTGTGTTTTAACTAATTATTGAATTTCCCACTATATCTTATACTATTTACAGGCCTTTAAACTAAAATTAATGGATATCAACACCAAGTCGGAAATCGCTACCTTTCATTTGACGTGTAATAAGCAAATCAATTTATTGCCACTGCTAAAAAATAGAATTTTTTTTTTACTATTTTATTTATTTAGGAACTGGATTCCATATTTTTTAATTTAAGTAAATATTTTGTTAATGTACATAAATAATTTAATAACAATATTATTATCAATTAAACAGATTTTACTAAAATACGTAAAAAAGTTCCGTTTTCAATCAAGTATTAACTATGCTCCTAATAGTTTTTAATAGCAATACAAACAAAAAAAGCATAGCATAATAATAACAGTGTAATATTGCAATATTTTATTCATAGGCGCTCAATTTAATAATTGTTATTACATTATATTTCTACTATTATTTCTGCGCTTATTACTTACGCTTGCAATATTTATTTGTAACTAAAATTTACTTTTGAAATAAATACAGTGTAAAAGGCGGCGGTTAAAATTGAGGATAACCTATTACAATGGTCCAAGATGAGAACTTGAACGGGTGGAATCTCTATGATACCTATTTCCTTCGCTTTTCTTCCGATCACGTGCTTCATTACTACGGGTCCGTCTTCTTAATCTGGTTGGTGGAGAATTGAGGGCAAACAAGGTACAAAGGGGGAGAAGGAAAAACACTAATTTTTTTACACCAAGGAGGTAAAGGTTAAGACACTTTTTACGCTGGTAAAAAGTGTCTTGTTAGACCACTTCCATTAGGCGTGTTTCAGTTTTTCCGAAGCAAGTAGGTAAAGTTATAAAAATGTAAAGCTTTCTCTACGTAGCCAACACGTGTAATACATGAATCAGCGTAATTTCGAGTATTTCAGTTATTTTCGATACGGTTAGATGAAATATTATTTCGGTGCGGGAATTTATGGCACCTCCGTCAACTAAAGACGCGTGGATAATGGATGAGTCAGGAATCACAATTACGCGGTCTATTTCAAAAGATTTCCTCACTGAAATAAAAAAAGTTAGATAATATTAAATGCGAGGTGTGACTGTCCGTCTTAACAAGCAGGTCACGCCCGGTTTACGATTGTAATCGCCAAACAAATCAGTGTTTTTCAACAAAAGATTGAAGATTTAAAGGTATGTAAGTAGTTTGCTCAGATGTCAAAAGAACCTTGTGATTCGGAAATCACAAGGTTCTTCTTATATCCCGGAGGATATACTTTATTTTAAATATGGCAACTATCTATACGATGCCACATTTGGATACTAAGATTAATTCTAAAGAACTAAATAATTTTTAATTTTAAAAATACATGATTTTTCATACGTTTAACATTTAATGTCAGCACTCTGACTTGGCATATCGCATTATACGTTGCCTATTTCTAAATTAGGAGCATCCTTCCCAAAATATAACAATAATGTTCGCAGTGCCCTCTCTAGACTCTTAACTAGTCTAGGTACTAACTCAATTACTCAATGTTATTAGTACGTCTAGGTATTTAACCGTCGCTCGTCCCGGTACTCGTAGCTACCTAACCGAGAGCGCCAGTCGCCACGTCACTGGCATTTCAAATCCGCTTTCGAAGTTCCTATCGGATAAATAAAAAAATGTAACAATACTCGTAGTTCCGTATCTGTCTTAGAAATCTTAAATAGGTAGGTACTTAAACGTTAATTTACTTTATATAAAATTCCATTATTCATTTGGGTTTTTCCTTCAGCAATGTATGTTATCGGTAGAGGAAACTTTCACTGCACCAAATTTGTCATGGTTGCCTGTTACGAATTTATTCAATTTTAATACATAATGTCATTTATGAGTTGCAGTCTTGTGAGTTCAGTTCAACAATATTTCTTTATGCAATCACCGCTGGGATATAAGCGTCTGTAAGACTAGAAGTCATGTTACTATAGCTCGGGTTTAAAATTTGTAGTAGATTTTCCCTGCTTTTTAAGAGGCAACTTACAATCTACTTCCAGCGGCGGGCGGTTCGACCTGTTAAGGTAGTAACCCCGAGATGGACAACGGTATGTGTTGCCATCATCAATAAGGAAAGTCGCCTAAGTTTTCATAAAATTGGGTCGGGGGAACGAGCTTATATATGCGCCCTGTACAATGAGAACACCAATGCGTTCTACTTAAGATCCCTGAGTAGTAATCATAAAAAGATTAATTTTTTTAGCTTCCGGAAAACTCTGAACGAATGCCTGTTACAACAACCACGGGGTCAGTTATGTTGAGCTCGAACCTATGACAAGATTATTAATTAATATTTGCATCAACATAGAAAATGACGTTAATACCTTACAGTTACTTAATTGTTTATGATAACAGAGAAATATTTTTGGCACATGACTCCTGATTACCTAAGCTTCATGAGAATTTTTGGTTATCTAGACGTACGTAGATATATATTACTGAGTACTGATACACATCTCTTACTCAGCCAAATAAATATACAAAAAATTTCTATAATTGTTCAGAACTTGGCAATAAATTTGGCACGTTAAAATTTGCGAGTATCATTAAATGAGTAGGATTTCAAAATACCTTAGTTAATTTCACTGTTGCAGTATTAAGGAAGTAACGCTCCTATCATTAACGTGAACTTAAAATGGAGATTTATCTGGAGTGGAAACGTAAGTGTTAAAATACGTTCACTCAAAAAATTTGAGTCGAAATAAGTCTTAATCTTAAGTTCAGCTTATCCACTGGAATAGTAATATTGATAACATTATTAAGAATGCTTCTCACATAAAAATAACTAAGATAACCTAACGATGTTTGACCTCACAAAAAAGGTTTTGTGTTCCAATTCATACTAGTTGGTAGGTACAGCTATTACATGCCGTACTAAAATAAAGACCTTGCCTCTAATTAGCGTTCCGATGCTAAAGTCTTTCATGACTATCAACTATTTTGCCTTTAAGGTTTTCATTTTGGAAAATTCCGATTTGTCATTGCTGTTCTCAAATTCAAGACTGTAATAGTTAGGTACCACTACACCATACTATACCACTACATGCAATTAATTTTAATGTCATACAGAATCTAAAAATGTCAACTGTTCATAAACTCTTAACCCTGCCGGAAGCTTTGATCAGACGGAAGAAAATATCAGCGGAAAAAGCTCTCGGAACGTGATATCAAAACTCAAGCTTCGAAGTTTGAAGTTGATTTTATGAAGGTAAATAAATAAATAACGCATCACACTCACAGCCCCACATTAGGATTCCCTGTGTCGTGGGTACCATGGACATATTTACAGAGACAATTACACAAACACCCAGACCGGAAACAGAAATGTAAATTCATCATTTAAATTTCTGCCCCGCCCGGTTCCACCTACGAATGGACTGACGTGGTAACCACTTCACCACGCGGGTCGTCAAGATTGTTTAACACGCTTTATGAAGAAAAGGTTGAACACTGTATCATAGTGCATCATGCCAAAATCCGGAACTTACACCTGTAAGTACCTACGTCAGGGGCTTTCACGGCGCACTTGACAGTACGGTCCAGCGCACCGCACGTCACTGTGATTCATTGACTAAAGGTTTCTCCGTAAAGATCTGAGAGAGTCCGGTTCTAGCCGCCTAGCCGGATAGGTGTTAACAGAAAAGGCACGGAGGCAAGCCGCGTCACTTAAGGCTGGCAGCAAAGTTACCACAATTGAAGTTAGATGATTCTTGAGGAGTCCTTAAATCTTTGCTTATCAGAAACAAAGTGTTTTATTTAAAAGACCCCTACACGTTAAGATATACTTACACGCAGCAATGAAATAATAAGTTTTAAAATTAAATTGAATTTATTACTAGGAAAAGTAATTTAAATATCTTGACTAGGAAAAGTAAAGTTGAAAAAGAAATGACTATCAATGTCCATTTCCCGACACGTGAGCCTCGATGGTCTTTGTAACAAAAACTACATCGGTATGTGAAGAGCAATCGTGTTAAAGGAAAATGAAAAAGCGAAATTTAAATTCTGAAGATAGGTTTTTCATTTCGCAATTTACGAAGACCTTGTAACGGGGATTTACCTGTGCCTGCACTTGTAGCGAGGAAATGTTCTGCACTTACACAACAACGATGCAACCAATATTATAGGTATAACTACCATACCATTTTCTGAACTTAATTTATTTAAGTAATAATTCAAATAATAATAATAATGTTAGTTAGTTAACTAGTTAACTAGTTAGTGAACTATATTCAGTTATTATTTAATTTTTGTCCACACTCACCCTATGCCGCAAGGACTCATACTTTAATTTTCGGTTTGGACCATAACCTCGAATTCCAAGATAAAAGTTACGATACTCGTAGTATGAAGTAATGAACTACCTTGCCTTATAACTGACATAAAATCTGAGTCAATGAACTCTACACAGGTAAACCTTCCCTTGGTAAGCAGTTGTTACTTTTGTTATGACTCATTTACAAAGTATTGAAAGGAAGCTAATATTACGCAATGATATGACACAGCAACACGATAATTAATTTGATAAGGTGGCCTTGGTTTAGGTATATATAAAGAATCTCATCGTTATATAGGTAGATTTTATTAGTAGCTGCCAAATAAAATACTGAAAGAAAATAATTACAGAGGAAATTAGAAAGGAAAAAGTTTGAAATATAAGGTTTCAAACACAATACCGATCTAGAGCGTAGTACCTAATATAAGTTGTTTTCGAAATTTATTTTTGTTGAGTTTCATTAACAGTTCCGCTATGAAAATAATTATAAATTTTACAACGAAAAATCCCTCCGAACGAACAACGAAGATTTACATTACAACCCCTCGCATCATAGAGACAAATTTATCAAATGACGTCTGAAAATATAATTAAAGGCCTTGAAATTACATCACCGAAACCACAATACGCGTAATTCCTTCCTTATAGGTAGGTACTGTGCCAAAACTTTGCCTCAAAAATAAAACAATTGTATTTATTAACACAAAATGATTAACGGTTATTTAATTAATTAATTAATTATAATATTATTAAGTACCTACCTACATACTTCATTACCTCTGTCACTAACTACGAGTATGTGTCACTGAACTCAGACTGCCTAGTGACAATTAACAATAACACAACGCTTATAATAAATAAGTCACTGAATGAATGATTAGGTACCTATGTAATACCTATAATAGGTTTTCAGCTTCAATTAATGGCACAATAGGTATAAAAGATATACCTACATACCTAACAAAAAAAAGACATAGGTAGGTAGGTAAATATCTAAATGCACAATACCTAAGTATTGTGCATTTAGATTCTATACTTTTTACTACACATGTTTGAACATGTTGGCTGATAGCTACGTATATTATTTGCACGACATACAAATATTCGATGGAGTGACTTTTTTATAAAGTAGGTTAGTTAGCTCTATCATTTAGAACTATCAATGAAGTAGGTAGATGATAATTGAAGTCGTAAGCCCAGTGGAAATTATGTACATAATATAGTCACACTTTGCGGAAATGTGTGTAGGTACCTATAAGTAGTATAATAATGATAGACCAATTATATTCAAACATAGAGAAAATACAGAGGACCTCACATGTCATACTTTGACACTCCAACATAATAATATATATACCTAGTAATTAGTAAGCACGCGTGACCTAAGCGCCTAAGTATTAAGTAACTGAGTTATCGAGCAACTGAGTAAGTTCTCCCACGTATAGTTTTCTAGTATATTATACGTACATAGGTATGACGAAAATAATGTATTCGTATCGCCCATTAGAACTTTCAAAATACAACATCAAAACAAACAATTCGTAATGTTTATAGTTAAACGAAATCATTTACTAAACGACGTCAATAAATTGAAAGAATATGACACAAGGTCGCATAACTCAGCGCAAATAGAAATTAAATTTAGCCACACGGAACCAAAATAAACGACGGATCGAATAAGAAGAAACCAAAAGAATTTTTGTTTATGTTTATTTTAAAATAACGATTACGCCTAGAATAAAATGCTCTTGTTGATCGTGAGCTCACCGTTCCAGACGACACCAATTTTCCAGTGGGCCGCGAGTGCCACGAGTAAACATAAAACGGTTGACGAACTACCCAAAGTAGCCACATTTTCAATATTTTTTTTATACTTTATGAGTAGCAAACGAGCATGACGGCCACTCAATCCCTCCAACTCTGGGAATCCACGTCCAACCTGAAATAGGAGAGAAGTCTATCTGACATCAAGATAATATGTAGAGGTGTTGCTCACGAGAATTTAGATGGTCGTCCAAATATAGTGTCCGGCAGCAAACCTCCCCAACCGAAATTCAAGTACTTGTTACAAGACTTGTTTCACGGCGGCTTATGGGGGCAGTGGGCGAACATTGTAACCTTTAGAAAGGTATTGTTTTTCAGTAAACATTTTATTAAAAAAATATAATAAACAGGTGCCCATATGGGTACCAATGTAGGTGTACAATAGTTAGAGTGGATTTAATATATAAATGAGCTGGACAACATCTAGTCTGTCTCGAGACCCAAAGAATTTCCTGAACATGTTTCAAAGTATGACGAAATAGACAAGGTCAGTCGCCTCGGATATTGGCAGAACCTTTCGAACGCGGCTCTATTCTATACCTCTAACGGTAGTCGAGAAAAAATAAGTTACTTCTGATGACTCATTCGAAGAGTATTCAACCAAAATTTCGTCATTGTATATCCTCAAAATATTATGTAATTTATTTAGGTATAAGGGTTCATGCTTATTATTTCATTTGATGCTTACATCTTTGTGACAAATTGAAATTTTCCGCTACGCGTACGTCCGAGGCAGTGGGGGGTGGAGGAAAATGCCCCGGGCGGCACACAAAAAAAATTCACAACTAGTAGCGATTTACCTCAGAACTCACGCTACGCCACTGAACCTAGTATTCTTGTTTGGAAACTGTTTTTAAGTTCTTATACTACCTATAAATAAAACTATTTAAAAATATTTCTTCTTAGACTGAACATAAACATGAAACAAAAACATTTCTGTGTTCACCTGCATGTATTTATTTTTGTTCAAAAGGATGTTCTCCTTTTTAAAGGCGGTAAAAACTAGTTGCGACTATACTCGTATTGCACCGACACAAGTACTACGTACAGACACCTAATAAGGTTTTCAATAAGATCTATTGAAACGTTCAGTTCAGTTAAATCTCGCTTAATGCCGAGTATGTCGCCGACCTAATTACGTCTCAAGCGGCTAAAGAAAATCTACAAGAAGGATATCGATTACCGATGCGATAGTTTCGTCCTTCATAATATTCGTCTCAATCGCGCGCCTCGGAACTTTTCGCCACAAAATCACACCTTAAAAAATTATCTTCGACTTGGTCAGTTAATTACGTATTTACAAGTATTAAGTTAACATAATAACTTAGCTTTTATAAGAATTAAATTATATCAGAGGGAGAGAGATATTTCTCTGTGTGCATAATTGTCTTTGTGTGTGTCCTAGCTCCACAAGGACACACGGAGTCCTAGTATGGGAAAGGAATGTTAAAATGTCTCACAATAGTTGCATCTGCAACTTAAGACTATAAATAAGTATGTATGTTACTTTTGCGCACGTGTTATTATTTATTGTATCTGTAAATGTAAATATATACCTACTAATATATAAAGCTGAAGAGTTTGTTTGTTTGTTGGTTGGTTGGTTTGTTTGTTTGTTTGAACGAAAATTCTTTTAGTGTCTGATAGCTACATTAATGAGGAAGGTTATAGGCGTAACGTCACAATTCTTAATGCGAGTAAAACCGCGTGGCACAGCTAGTGTTATAAATAGATCGTAACATAAATCAAAATTAGGCTCCGAAAAGCAAGCGAAAAGTAATTTCTGACGCACAAATGCATTGGTTTAGGTATAGGCAACGCAACTTCTAGACTTATCTCCCTCATATAAGAAAAGAACACATTGTATTAATAGTTGAGTAGCCAGAAACGCTATGAATTAATTATGCTAATCTATTATTAGTGCACATTGTTCATGTTACATCATATTTTCAAGATAACTAATGTCACACACGTCACATGACGTAGGTGTCGCATTGGGACAAAGATTTAATGATAATTAACATTATTTTGAGGTAACTAACACGTTTGTTTGAGACACAATTATCAAGGAAAACTTAGACATCTGTGTTAATTAATGTAATTATTAAATCAAATATCTCATGCTTTTCTATTCAAGCGGGGATGCGTCGGTACACATTAATCACTGCGACGATTATAGATTGCAGATCGCAGCTAATGGAATTCCTACCAATTTTAGTCAGGCAACAACAGCATAATATAGGTACTGACCAATATTTCTTCTAGTGGCAAAAACCAAAGTTTATCTTCAACGCTGGTATCGCTTATGACACATTTATATTTAGGCCGTCGCAGATCTGTTATCAGTAGTTTCCGTTTTATAATAAATTAATTACTCAACGCTTATCTTTTCAGATACGTGTAGAGCAAATACTATAAGATAGCCACGCGCTTACGGAAGTGCAGTCGCTAGAATTATTTATTTTCACTACGTTGTTCTTTTACTTTGTTTTCTTATCTTATAAATTTAAATAAAACACGGATACTTCGAATGATCACACGTTTTTTGTTTCTGAAAACACAATTTGTATTTCCAAAACGCATGGTCAGGTTTTTTATGGGTCTCTACTAGAAGACAAAAATATTTATAAAAATCGGTTAATAATTCACTAAGTTATAAAGCTACAAACAAACAAAAAAGGAAATTACCTCCTCCTTTTTGAAGTCGGCTAACAATCAACCAATTAAGATTAAGATGAAGCGGAGTTAGACAATATTGCGGCAAACTTGAAGGAGAGTATTACCAGATAGCTAGTCCTAGCAAGCTAGCTAAGACTAGCCACTGAGGAATTCTAAGAAAAACTTTCACCGAGTGACGCAATTAATTGCCTTACCTCGTCATCTTGCCTAGGTCTAACGGAAGGTTGTTAGAAGTTCACATTACATGTGCCCAATCGCCGAGCAATGCAATCATTGATATGGTTCCGAGAATGTATAAGTTACTACGTGACAGTAGTCGTACAGTACAGCAAGAAAAATGAGGTTCACTTTCCAAGGGCACATACGAGTACATGACAACCTAAGCTATGTACATAATTAATATGTTTAAACCTATTGCTTTTTATATAAAACCGCCTTTTTTTATAAAAAATCATCTGATACAATAAAAACAAATGAATTCGTATATTTATTATTATTATTATTATTATCTACAATGCTGCACCAATTCAGCCAATATGAGAATAAGGCTTCTCTCGCTTCCTCATCAGGAAGCACACCAAATACTCGTAGGTGCGTGCTGCTCCCGCTTACCGATGTCTAAAAAATCAAAATTATTCCACTCACTTAATGAACGTATAAAAATCAAATGGTTCATCGACTTACAGCGCCCAATTTGCGGTGAGAAAAAGCCGGTGGCTTGGGACTTTCCGGCCCCGCGGTTCCCCTTTTTAATCGGACAACACTTGAAGGACTTATAAGTCCCCGGAAATAGCTGATTTCTGC
>DWQK01002546.1:0-12966 GCA_018231225.1 Noctuana stator | reverse complement strand
GACCGGGCGGAGTGGCGCCACTTAGGGGAGGCCTATGTCCAGCAGTGGACCTCCAAAGGCTGATGGATGGATGGATGACTTAGTATATTCAAAAGTGTCGTTGCTAACTAAACTTGCGTTTCTTTAATATACGAAGCATCTTTAAACTGGAATAGTTTAAAGATGCTTCGTTCTGAAAACACAGGGGCCTTATTTACTATGCCATTAAAAACACAATAACGCACATTCCACGTACAATTCCACGCGTAGTGTATTATTTATTATAATATGGTTTTGGTGGCGTGGTGCGTTTCGAACCCACGTTTTTTAATCGCGGTATGACGTCATACGTTACTGATAAGGAATCTCGTTTGTCTTTTACCCAAAAACATATTACCTATAGACAGGTCATACGCTAACATCCTCGCATTAAAAAATGGCACGAATATATAGTTGGTAGACATCACCGCCGCGCTGTTACGCATCAAATGGTTTTTTCTCTTTTTTATATCATTTAGAAACACACGAAAATATTGTATTCACATCTGTACAAGCTAAAATTTCGCAACAACGTGTAGTCCCGACGCGCACTGTTGCGTGACTAACTCAAGGTCGGGTAATTGCCTTGGTTTTATGTTGTCAAAACACTGAGCGGATACCGAATCTTTACTTACTTAAACATCATAGGTTTAAACTGACTATAAGCAACTTACTGACTAGAAGCGCGCATAGTTCCGCTGTTAGTGTGGAGCGCAAGCGATCACATTGTTAAGCAACGTCTGGCGCGGCCGGTACTCGGATGGGTGACAGCTAGTGGCAAGTTTCATGCGCGCTCCCGTGATTCGGAGGGCACGTTAAGCCATCGGTCCCCATGTTATCGTCATATAACAGTCGTTAAGCCTGGTCGGAGGCCCTTTGGGCGGTTTGACAACATCCGAACCGGTTGGCCACTACCCGAATCTCCACCAATCCGCATTGAAGCAGCGTGGTGGAGTATGCTCCAGACTTTCCCGATTATAAGGAAAGACCCGTACCCAGCAGTGGGACATAAAAAAGGGTTGAAGGCAAGCAACTTATTGTTCATAAAGTATTCGTGAGCCCTGAGAAGTCGCGTGCTTTTAATATCACAGGGTAGGTTGTAAAATGCAAATTTGATTGATTATTAAAACTCCGTTAATATTGCCGCTAAAATATTTCGAGAACTTTCCTCAGGGTCCAGGAGGAAATGAGTTCCACTTTGCGCTAATGAAAATTCTTTGACAACCCTCCCCACTGTAATCTTTATCGCGGATTTCATTGCCCATTCACTATTCGGCGGAAGTTGTTTGAAGTACATCACTAATTCATATTTCATCAAGAGCCCCCTCATGTAATTTCTGAGTTGTAAAGCGCTTCCGCGCCGTAACTTTGAATTAAGGCCCATTTTTATGAGAACCGACCTACTGCTGAAACATTTTTGTGTTAGATAAGCAGGGTCTTAAAAGGTTTGGCTCATTATTAGCAAAGTAAGATGAAAGGTACCGAGCATTTTCTTAATAAGTATATTGTTTCATGTTAGGCGATTTGGGTCCTCAAAGGAACAGAAGCGGTACTTGCATAATATTCCATGTAAGTGTGACCAACTAGTTTTCTGAATGTCTGATATGCAATCTATACTAATATATAAAGCTGAAGAGTTTGTTTTTTTGTTTGTTATAATAGCCTATAACCTTCCTCATGAATGTAGCTATCATACACGAAAAGAATTTTTCAAATCCGACTTATAGTTCCAGAAATTAGCGCGTTCAAACAAACAAACTCTTCTGCTTTATATTATTAGTATAGAAGTATAGATAAGCAATATGCATGCAATACTGCTAATATGCTAACATGCATGCAATATACATATGCCTATAACTGACTGAGTCACTTTATAATGTTAATTAGATAATTTTTCAACTTGATAACTTGGTTAGTAAAATATTCGGCAAAACCTCCTGATTTTTTATCGACACAATATAATGTTCATATGTTTTTGCTCAATTTAGACTGTCGAAATTATAGTGTATTATTTAATGTTTTTTAAGTCATTATGTTTAGGTTTTAAATTGTACTAACCTAAGATTGATAATTGAGCTTTATACCCATTCGCAACGACTCACTTTTATCAGAATACTTAAATGGCAACCGTTCTTATATCAAAACCGCCATTCTTACGTCTTATATAAAACATTTCGATATCAAAACGAAGTTACATTTTCCAAGTACAATACAAAGCGCCGCTCGAAATATTCATCTCCATTTGAAGACGCCAAAATGCTATTCAACAAACAAAATAATTCCGAATATCGAAACGTTGACATCGAAACGTTTTATTGAATTTACGGGAAGCTAAGAATCGGTTGATAAGACTGTATTTTTGTTTCGTGGCGTCTCAATTTTCCGCTTAGGGTTCTGTAGTCTAGGCTGGGTTCACACGGCATTGTCCTGCACGTTTTCTTTGTATACGCTTTTAAAAGCACTTTCAGCCGGGTGCTGAAAGTTACACAATTATTAGTACCTATAGATAACAGTCGGTAAATCTAGTCGGAGGGTCTTTGGGCAGTTTGACAACATCCAACACGGGTTGGTCACCAATCCGCATTGGACAAGCCTGGTGGAATAAGGCCTTCCCCGATTGTGTGGAGAGATCCGTGCCCAACAGTGGGACACAAAAAAGGATTGAAGGCATATGAAGAACCGACTTATACGTTCGCGACGGAAGTCAGTCTCCGTCACGATTTGACGACCGACGAGCTCAGGAGGAATGACCTCGTAATGAAACTAGTCTGATTTGAAACTAGTCGGGCATTCCCGAATAACACACGTTATACCATTTCTGTCGTTTATACCATTAAAAAAATGTATACAGACAAACGCGAAGCATTTTATAATAAAATAACCTTGCAAAACATACGCACGTGTTTTGCGTGGCGACTTGACAACTCTACCGATCTATGGTATATATTTATGTAATTTTACTCACTCCACGTATCGGGGGCGTAGCTCAGATGGTAGAGCGCTCGCTTAGCATGCGAGAGGTACCGGGATCAATACCCGGCGCCTCCAAAATCACTTCGTATAGTTTGGTTATTTTTTAGAAAAAAGAATAGGGACAGATGTTTTTTTTTTTTACAACAAAAGGAAAAAACCTATTTAGATGTGTAGTTTACCATTCTAACAATTTATAGAATGAAAGATTATAATATATTGAGAGAAATTTTGGTGGTCTGGCATGACAACCACTACACATGGGTCGTTATACATTAATTTGCAGTAGGTTCATTAGTCATTTTGACATCTCAAAATAAGTGTATACTGAAAAACACCATAGAAAATTTCCTATTATCTTCAGCAATTTCCCCATACTCTGTTTACACAGCAGGTAGCAGGCAGTATATACACTATATACCGTTCCATTAGAGCTGTGCTCTTGAGAGCGACCTCGTCGACATGAACGAGAACAATGTGTCAAGTGATAGTTCAGGTGTCCACACAGCCTATATATAATATAAGTTACTTGTATAACCACCTTACACGTCACTAACTCATTGATTCATCTCACTGATATCGAGTTAAGATGTTTGTGGTTTCAAATTTTACTCGCAGAGAAAATTTTGCAACTTTATAATTTTATTAACCTTGTGAATGATATCTAAATTTAAGTGTTTGTTTCTCAATATTCTGTGTTAAGCTCTTTCCTTACTTATTTTTTTATGATATGAAGTAGCAGACGAGCATGCAGGCCACCTGGTGTGACCTGATCGCTGCCGCATACGGACATCTACATCCAACCTCAAGCAGGCTCGTGTCTTGCCTGAGGTCGCAAGTAGTTGCGCTGCTACCGCAGAAGCTGATCGCCTCATTTAAGTGTAGCCGGTTAGTCTTGTAGTTATGTTATTTATGTTTCCATTTAACAATGCTTGTGTTCGCCACGCCGAGATCAAGATTTGGAGCCACATACAGGCAGCCAATGGCCGAAAATCGAGGAAGTATACGAAAGCGTTCCTGTGGCGCCGCCTCATAGTTGCGAGGTGCAACACCGTCAGGTTTCTAGTCGGTATTCGTTCCAGGAGTGGACCCTACCCGGAAGAGCGCAAATTAATAAGTCGCTATAAAGGCAAGCCTATGTCTGCAGCCTTTCCTTACGTCATCAGTTCATCATTTCAGATGGGAACTAATGTTCCTTTTACCGAGAAATACTAATAATAATTGAAGATTATTAGTACGATTAGGTACGATTAATTCTCGCAATAGCGATTTAATAACAAAACCAACCTTTACTAACCGAATACTACTTCGGCATTATCGATTCTTCAACAACGGAACGTTTCAAAACTCCCATTTTAAACGGCATAATTTCTCAAACGTCACTACGAGACTAGCTTATCACGTTCCGACGATTTATCTTTAACACAGAAATGTAAGGGGAAGGATTAAAAATGTTTTAAGACCGATAGAAATTACGACCATTATCTGCGACACTTAATTTCGAAGCTGTTGCTAGCAGTTTTGCCAAACGAATTTTCTTGAGTTCTTGAGGTGGATTTTTTTTAAATTTATTAAAGAAAGTCCTTTGTGTTATTAAAAAAGGAGTTGAGTAGTTAATATTGTATTTGAAGAGACTTATTTAAGGCGTATCTAAGTTTTTTTTGGAACATCGAATGTGTTAAAAGTTTTAGTGGTTGGATCTGTTGGAAGTAAATGTTTAGAGGTAACTACATAATACTTTAATTTATTTAGTTTCCTTATCTATACTATACTAATAATATAAAGCTGAAAAGTTTGTTTGTTTGAACGCGCTAATCTCGGGAACTACTGGACCGATTTGAAAAATTCTTTTAGTGTAAGATAGTATATTTATCGAGGAAGGCTATCAAACGTTGTAATTCTTAACCCGGGTAAAACCTGGGGAACAGCTAATTAAAACGTCAAAATATGACTTTTCTTTATAATTCTCAAATAAAGGGCGCCGTTTAAGGAGTTGTTAGAATTAGATGAAACTTAATAAAATGTTATAACCATGAAAGACAGTCACGATAAATCCTTAAAGGCAATCGGGTCTTTTCAAATCCTAATTACACTGTCCTTTAGAAAAACTAAACTTTTTGCTCACTTCTCTAGTTTCAAAGTATTTTCTTTAACTCTATTGCGATACGGCAAGTACTCGTACATAAAGAACGCTGCGTAAAATTTTAATTACAAAAAACCCATTTCTCCTATTCGTAGCCCCAAAATCAACATTTTTAATTAATCCATTGCCTTTATTACAAAAACTTTTAAACCGTGATTGATTTCTACGTTGACTTAAATTACCTATTGATTCCTTCCATTTTTTCTCCTCGTCTATATCTGGAGATACCTATTTTGAAAGTAATGACAATGTTTAAAATCGCTAATTGAGTCGCTTTGAGTAAATTACAATTATTTTTACATTCTGGGTAACATGTAATATGTTGAAAATAAAATATAAATAACATGTAGGTGTTGGTAGGTATGTATTTTCTCCTCAATCTAGACTTTCTTTTCAGATTCATAATTTTTATATTTTGCCTACTGTAAAATAAAATCTAAATTTTATGATTTTGCTTTGCACCGTAAACACCAAACTTTATATTAGAAAGATTTTTTTTATTTTATTACACCACTAAGCTATTACGCCTGACCATATTTACATTGCAAATTATTGTTTGTAGCTATTTCAACCACGGTTTTCATCATAATGTTAACGATTTCATAAATTAATCTTGCTCAGTGCGCATCGCGATAAAGCGCAATCTATTAAAATTGTATTAAAACCGTGCGATAATGAATTGGGGATGATCCGTCTAGCTATTATTCAAATTAATCTGTGTTTTATTAACGACGAACGTTCATTAAAAGGAATTGGGTGTATTATTTTTATAGAAAGGAAGTGGCAATGAGTAAATAAGGCGACTGATTGGTGTTGAAATGTTCCTACAACCATGGAGAGAGTCAATCTTCTTTCCTGTCTCTTCATGGGGTATTTAACAAGAAAGCCAAATGAGATAATTTTATTGAGCTGTCAAAATTAATTAATTTCTTAATTATTTAATGAATTAAACAAAATTATTTAGTTAATGCTTTTCGCATTTATGTCGTTCTTAATAAATGGATCATTTATATATTAGTAAATGAATGTAAATAACTGTTAGAAATAAACTACACAACAAACACACACACACAGTAGTCTAGTAGTTACTAGATTTTTACTAATGTCTAGAAAAAAAAAGTTTACCTACAGAGGAGGGCGCCAACTCTAACTACAAACTACGAGTATTGAACTACAAACCTATACCTATAGAATATAGCGATTTCCGTACCTTATTTTTGAATTGAATTCTGTTGTCGTTGAAACTATAATACTTAACATATTTTTAAGTATTTGTCTTATTTAAATTATTAAAAAGATAATTATTCTAGTTCAAATATCTACGTATACGAGAATCTAAAATAGTTTCGGTCACAATACCTAAGTACTAAAGGGAATTCATTCATTTGAAACTTCACTCGATTGAAAGGGATAAGGTAATCCCTGTAATGAAAGTCCCTTTGGTAAGTTATCGGTCGCGCGATAGCCCACAGGTGAGAGCCGAAGTATACGAGGTTCAAAGGTAACCCTTTGAAGAATGGCATGAAATGTAATAATTAGTTAATCATACTAAGAAATGTAAGTAATCTTTATTGTATATATATATTTCTTAAGTGCGTGTGTATGTCACTGAACTCCTAAACAACTGGACTGATTTTGATGAACACACACAACAAATTTGTGTGTGTTCAAGGGGACTTGAGAATGGTTTAGATTCACAATTTCGTCAGTCTTTTTGTATACGATATCTACATTCATGAGGAAGGCTATCAAGCATTACGTTAATATTCTTAACGCGGGTGTAACCGCGTGACACAGCTAGTGTAACTACAAAATATAATTAGAAGTGGTAAAAAGGTGGTGAAAGTATTGTGGTAAGTTTAAATTGTTTCATTAAACCATTACCAAAGTACACCCCCATGTGACACCATAAATTATAATCTATACCAGCTTTCTCCAAATAATAAGAGCTTACGAAATAACTATTAATTGCAATTCAATTCAATTTATTTACTTGCTGGATAAGGTTTACGGTTTAACTTTAAGGTAGTTGGTCAACAGTTATACAAATAGAGCATAGAGTTAAAAAAACCAACTAACATTTTATTAAAAAGGGTGTTCCGAATGAGGTCAAGAGTGGTCAATGGAAAGCTGGCTTATTGAATAGTGAACTGAACACGCTGTGAAGCGATATTGATTGATGGCAACCAACGGAAGGCTAGTCGCGCGCTGATTTGTGTTCTGATTGTTCCGCAAATCCTTATTTCTCTTGAGCAGCAAAGGTTATATGCCCTCATATACGTCTCATATTCTTAAACCAGCGCTATTGTGGTATCTACTATGTATCTATGCTGAGTAGGTTCCTTTTCTTGGCATCTATGAATTAGCACATAAGCATGTTGCTACTTACTGTGCTGTATACTTACTAAATTATATATTATACCGCGTGGTGTAGTGGTTATCACACCAGCGTTATTTATTTATTTAGTATTTTGATTGTGTAATTAATAATTATTGTATCTACACTACCGACCAGCGGAATTATGCGTGCTTTAAAAATAATGCTTTAAATACTTAATACTTAGACTTAAAAATTAAGAATATAATACTTAAATTGCTTAAGTATACACTTAAACTCCTTCAATAAATACGTGAATGTAAGTGAACGAGCTGACATAAGTGAAACTTTTGAAAACTATTGACGGGAAAATACAAAATTGGCCTGTTATTATGGTAATTTGGAATTAGGTCAAGCAAATGAAATCCGTGCATATCAAATAGCGAACAGATGTTGGCAGAGAGCCTATTGATTGATTACCAACACCTGGAACTCGTGGGTAGCCACCCTAACGACTGTTTCCTCGACCAAGTTCAGAAATATTAGTGGAAAAATAAAAAAAGTTTTTCTAAAAATAATTCTACTGTGAAATGAGTTGTTACTTGTAGTATAGTAGGAAACGTCTTGTGTTAGGGGTCCGCTTTTTAATTACTCTAAATGTTTATAAAAATATACAGATATTAAATTCTCTTAAAACTCTTTAGGTAATAAACGTTTCGTTAGTATCACTATACGAGTTTATTATTCATTATAATGAGCAGACTCCAAAATAAATTCTTGAAGACTGAAATAATTTATTTCTTTTTTTCATGTCCCTTTTTTCTTATGTTTTTTTAATTGTTCTTTCCTATAAGAGTTTATTTAAATGTGAATAAAATCTTAATTTCGTTAAAATTAAATTTCAAAACTTATGTATTCAATTCAATATTATATAAAATTCTATGTAAAAATTGGCTTAATCATCATAAAACCTATTTATTCGTACAGTTCTTATACTTATAAAATTCTTATTGTATAGGTATTATACTAAACAGTATTTTTCTTAAAATTCCTGTTTGAAATTGCTTCAGCCTCCTCTATTGTATCTGGTAATTTAGAATTAATAGTTTCAGGCAGTTTAAATATTAGAATACTTGCTATCAATGCAACGCTTCCAAAAAAAATTGCTGGCAAATTTTCATAGTACAATGCCTGTAACATAAAACATTACATTTCAATGTACGAGACTAAAGAAAAGAAAACAGAAGCATCTGTAAATATAAATGGATTAAAATCAGTCAAGGTGGACTAAGGTCCTTTGGGTGGTTTAACAACATCCGACATGGGTTGGCCACTAACCCGTTTCTCCACCAATCCCATTGTAGCAGCGTGGTGGAGTACGCTTCAGGCCTTCCTCGGTTGTGGAGAGAGACCCGTGCCCAGCAGTGCGACATTAAAAAGGGTTGAAGGCAAAATCAGTCAAGATATGCCTTTACTTACAAGCAAAGGAGTCAAAGGTGCTAACGTAGTTCCAAATCGTCCCATTGTCGAACAAAATCCCAAAAGTGACTGCCTTACATTTGTGGGAAATACCTCAGATACATAAACGTATATAGAACTGTAGGCCACTGTGATACAAAACTTCCCACTCAGATACAGAATAAAGGACCACCAAATTCGTTCTGTAAATAAAAAATTTAATCAAACCAGTGTCCACCAATCTGCATTAGACCAGCGTGGTAGCGTGGTGAAGTACGTTCCAAGCCTTCTCCGGTTGTGAAGAGATACCCGTGCCCAGCAGTGGACATAAAAAAGGTTGAAGGCAATCAAACTAGATTCAAGATGTAATGAAGATATACGAGTATAATAAAAAATATTCCATATCTACCTTTAGGTAATGTGGAAAGACTAATGCACAAGCATCCACTCAATACAAAGAATGAAGTTATAACTCTCTTCCGTCCAAATCTGTCCAATAGTAGAAAGACCATTATATTTGCTGGTATTTCCACGAGTGCGACTACCATGAAATTCACATATTTGTTGCCAGCCAGTGAAACGGAGTTAATAGACAATCCATAATAAATAAATGTACCACTCATCCACATATACGAACATATCGCTAATCTTGTCATTATAATTCTAGATTTTATTACTTGTAAAAAAAGCGAATGCTTATTTTCTTCTTTTACATTATTGCAGCCATTTTTTATAGAGCAGCTTCCTTTGACATTTTGAATGTTTTTATTAAAGTTATGTTCATCGAGCATATCTTCAGTTAAGTCTACTTTGTTCATCTTAGCCGCGTTTCTGAGAATAGCAATCGCTTCATCATGTCGTCCCTTGCTAATGAGCCATCGAGGACTTTCCTTCAAAAATATGAAGTAAGATACAACGAAAAATGCAGGAGCAAAAATGATTCTTAGAAGATGTCTCCAGTCTTGCAGCCACCAGGCTAAACCAGCCAGAGTTACCATGCCAAATACGTAAACGAAATTTATTATCATATTTCCAAATACTCTTCCTCTAGGTTCTACTAGTTCCATTGCTAAAAAATTAACGAACTCTGTTAGTAAGCAATATTTGTAGTGAGTTGTTTCTACACCTATTATAATAGTTTTTGCAATTTTATTTTCCTTACCCATCACGAAGGAAGTAGTGTAATGTCCAGCTCCCAACGATGCCTCGAGAAATTCAAAAGCTAACATCATAATATAGCTATTGGAAAAGGATCTTGCTATTCCAAATATTCCATTCATTAGTGAAGCTAAAGACAAAGCAATTGTTCTCCCATATTTATCGGAAATGAAACCTGTGAGAGGTAATGCAATAAAGAAGCCAGCATTATGAATTGATCCTATAAGAGTTCTTTTCCAATTTTGGCAACCAAGATCAAACTGAAATAAAAACATAAGTAGAAATCAAAAATGTTGTTATAGAGTTATCACAAAAGTATAAGACATTAGCCTCATAGCTAGCTGAGCCACATTAAGATTCCCTAAATTGTTGATATCATGGGCATAGGACGTAGTCGTAATACAGAAAGATAATTACAAAGACATTCATACTGGGATTAGTAACTTCAACATCATTTCGAAAATGTTTTGCTAATATCATATTCTATCTGAAATAGAAAATATTGCGATAAATATATTTAATTTTAGTTACTTATTACTTACTTCTTTCACTACCGAACCTTTATCTTCATACACGTAAGAATCACAATCTTCAATGACTGAAATATTAAATTCTGCGGCAGTACAACTACCATAAGTACTGTTATTAAACCCATACATCTTACATTTGGATATTTCACCCTTTTCCTGGGGTATGGCATATGCCAACCATGATGTATCATTAAGTTCCTCACATACTGACACTTCGCATCTGAAAGTAACATTATTTTATGAAATCAAAAGTAAATATAACACTGAACGAGACCGAGTAGAGTAGGTGGCTACTCATCTATAACTTTAGTAAACCTATATAATAGTAATCTTATTGTTAAATTTACTAATATTTTAATCAGTATACTTCCACTCCACGTGTTTTTTAAGCAGATTTAAAAGTTACCGTCAAAAATTATAACTCGCGTTACAAAAACAAACGACTTCAAAATGATCGCGCACATGCTTAATGCAAATTTGCAAATTTAAGACTTGGATTAATGGATGCCATTGTTAGAACTGGACCAAATTGAAATGGAACCACACGGAAATCAATTGAAAAAAAGGAATTATCAAAATAAGTTCACCCAGTTGAAAGTCATGAGGTTCTGACTCCCCTCAGAACCTCATGACTTTTCTTTTGAGAGTTCTGAAAAAATGCAGTCGAATTGAGAACCTCCTTATTTTTTGAAGTCGGTTAAAAATAGCCGTAGGGAAACTGTTTACCTGTATTTAATGTCCAGAGCTTCAAAATTATACGCCGATCCAAAGAATCCAGCCAAAAAGCAAGGTACCAAAACGAACGCGTAATTGAACACTGTATATTTACCAAAAGGTCCCAATTTCTTTAACACTTCATCTAATCCCGCTCCTTTATTATCGTTTGTCATTGTAACTGTTAATTTATTGGCCCATGAAATATTTCCTACTTTCAATTGACAATAAAATTCTATTTTTTACTTAACTTTAAATACTAAATAATGCGTGTGAAAACATAACATCTTCTAACAAAGTAAAACCGAACTTTGTTTTTAAAATGAGTTCTATCACGTCTGTCATTTATGTGCGGTACGATACTTTAATAAATCTTCTTATCTTACTACTCGAAAACGTCACGGTTGGCCCTATCGAGGTATCACGAGGGACCTAAATTATTTAATTTATCTCAAGGAACTCCACTAACCGCAGACAAGAAACGAGTAGCAATTTTATTCTTAATCAGATAACGCAGTATAAATAATCCTAGACACGTGTAATATGTCTGAGTAAGCCTGTCTGCCATAGCTGCTGATGGCATGTTTAGTACATGTTCGGGCTGGCTTAATTAACTTGTATTTAATGAAAGGTACAGACAAAAGGAAAGATTCTACTTTCAGTTTGAGCTAGATAAGTCCCAATGTCTGCAAGAATAGGGATAAAAAAATAAATATTAGCATAAAATTATATAAAATTAAAACCGAAACAAAAAACTGATGGAAGTAACAGATTTAACTTATATTAAATTTATGATCGACCGAATTATGGCATGAAAGTGGTTATACGTTAAGCCTAAAAAATCGCATAGTGGGATGCGACTTTTTACTAAAAAATCATTAGCAAATATTTAACACAAATAATAATGATAACAATCATGTCTTATACAATATGATATGAAGGTTTTTAATATCATAAAAATATTAACACGATGACCAATCCGCATTGCAGCAGCGTGGTGGAGAATGCTCCAGGCCCCGGTTGTAGAGAGACCCGTGCCCAGCAGTGGAAATAAAAAGGGTTGAAGGCAACATGGTGACAGAATCCGTATACGAAAATTCGGTCTTGAGTTAATCTTTGAAATCTTTTATTTTGCGTGTCCTATATGTTTGTTTCTTTCCTTCTCGTCGAAATTTCTTCAGCCTCTTCCACAGTATCGGGTAGTTTAATATTAATGGTTTCAGGTAGTGTGAATACTAGTAAACTGGCGATAAGAGCAAGACTCCCAAAGAAGATGGCTGGAAGATTATCATAGTACAGAGCCTGTTGACAAATAATTAATTTCAAAACTTTGATGTAATGCAAGCCATATAGGAAATTTATTTTATTATAGGAGTACACTTATTTTCATTTGATACTGTAGGTGGCCATAGTATCTACACTATTGTAAATTGCGTCATTTAGATAAGCAATTCTAAATAAATTGGAAACTTAAGAACCAATTAAAATGTCTTAAATAGTTAGTAGATATGTATAATAGTATCTTAAATATTATTATAGTTAACTAGCTTTGCCACGCAGTTCCACCCGCGTTAAGATATCATATCATATACAAAAAGACTGACTAAATTGTGAATCTAAACCATTCTCAAGTCCCCTTGAACACACACAACAAATTT